>VOMN01033409.1:0-24080 GCA_014899125.1 Orchestia grillus | reverse complement strand
CAATATATGGTTTTTATAGCAACGATCGTGTTTCTCTTTCTGAAATTTGTGCTGGAAATTCTTATGTTTTTTGTTAGTTTTTTTTCGATAACTTTTCAGTATTTCTAAACTCGAGAGTTTGCTCGTACGGTTTTTGTGCATCTTAATTCCGCGTCGAATGCGCTAAATTTCATTCGTGTAGGCCAAGAACTAGGGGAGGAGTTTTGCTTCAATGTCAAAGGACACTATTTTTCTGCATCACGTAATAAATAAAAAATATCCCATTATTGTAGTTCTATGTAAATTATTTGTGAAAGATCCGTTGTGTACATTATAAAATTAATTTTGATGACAAACACCCAGTGCTGTGATTGTTGCACTGCATACTGGTAGGGAGTGATGGTGAGAGGGCCTGAAGCGGCATCGTGGACTGAGCTGCACTTGAGCGAAAGTAAGCACCTCCCAATCTAGCACTCGTGTGCTGGGCAGCAGTCACAGCACTTGGTCAGAACCATTCTAAACTAATTTTATAATATAATAATGTATCGCACGCACGTAAAAAATGCATAGCTCCATGAAAATTATATTTTATATCTTTCTTCCCCAATAGCTCAGTCAGTTTTGCAGGTAAAGTTGTCAAATCATGATGTCATAAAGTAAATATCAAAGAGTGTTTTGAAATCAAAAAGACGACTTTAAACGGATGAAGAAAGTTCATCGAACAATCACCTTAATGTTTTTGTTTTTCAAGGCGGTAACATTTATTGGGAATATCTTCAGTCCTTTAGGTAAATACATAAATGTGTGCAGATCCATAGTTGCACTTGATTTACGTTCATTTGATTGTGAAAAGGGTAACGATTTAGAAACAGAGCAAACCACACACACAAGCAGAACTTCGGGCATGCCCGTTCTAGCAAGCATACATTTATTAAGTATTCAGTTCAAGACAAAAAAATCATGTTTATTTACATGCACAGTTCTCGATCAGCGCGTCTTCAGTATAAAAATGAAAATTCTTATGTTTTACAACAAAGAAATGTTTGTTAGTCATATCACATATCCTTTGGATTTTCCCACTACATATATCCTAGTACAGGTTGGACCAAAAGTCAGTACAGGGTTTTAAAATTCAATCACTTCGTTATTTTTGTAACTGGACTTGTAACATTTTAGACAGAGTATGAGAAGATTATGGAAAATGATTTGCGATATTTACAAAAGATGGAAAATAATTCCTGAATTAAAAACAGTCTTCTGTCATTTGAATGGCATCCGTTTGTGCATCTCTCACTTGACAATGTCTGCGATGACGATGATGAAGGAATTTACAAGATACGTTGTCGGACGTTATACTTCCTCACAATTAATTTCCAAGTTATAATGTATCACATATCTGAAAAATAAAGAAAACAATCTTTAGTGGCATAATGATCACATATTACTACCCTTCAGTGACGTTTAGTCCAACCTGTACAAGTGGTTTATCACCAGTATCTACGATACTACATGTGTCTTCTTTGACTTTCAATTTTCGAGTCTGAGCATAAGGTCTTTGCCTCTGATGAAACACTTTTTAAACGACCGCGATGGTGAAATTTCACAAAGTAAATAAATTGGATATTGGATTCATATTATGGTCTTTAATTTTCTCTCTTATATGACTTTTAATCCCTATTATTGACCATGTGTGTATCCGTTTATTCATTATATTTTTTACCATTTATCAATTTCTAGACAGCTCTCCGTTAGTCATGCAGAATCGCTGGATTTCAATGTGTTATTTCCTCCAAATAGTTGCGAGACTTGCCATTGTTTGTCGAGAAATGATTGCTAGCTTGCCAGCAGCGAGATGATGACTTTGGAGATGTTATTCTCGCTTTGACGGCGGATAACATCGGCACCGCCGCTCACTCCCATAAATCACCTTCGGAAACAAGTAATCTGTGTGTCCCTCAGTGTTGTTCTGACTGTTGTCTCAAGCGTTCATTCTCGCAACGGTTAGCGTGGAGGCAGAGTGGAAAAATTTGAAATTCTTTGTTACAATTCTTACTTTTTCATGTGCGGAGTAAAGGAAAAATTTGCTCTAATTTCCATGTTCCTTCATGTTCACTTATTTTTATCTCACGTCCATCATTTTGAAGCGACAACAGAGCACCTCTCAATTCTACACGTCAAGTTCTGTGAGAGGAGATTAAAGAATTGCACGGTTCTGATTTAGGCAGTCTCTGTTTAGGCACTCATGTTTCTGCGAAGAAAAAAATACCAGAAAAGTTATATGTTTAAAATTTAAAATGCAAAATAGAAGGAGTTATTTTTTTTTGTCATGATTGAATCGTGAGCGCAACATACTGAAGCGTTTGAAGCGACTGCCTGAAAGCATTTATTCACAATTCCTTCTTTTTTCAGTCTTCTTCCTTTTAGAATTTTGTGTTATAAATTGCCTACCTGTCAGGTCGCGCGTTTCGTTACTTATCGCTTCTTGATGATTTTATTTCGTCGGCCTAAATTTGGACCGCTGCCAGAATGAAACTCGGGCACCAAATGGGTATTTTGTTTCCTTCTCTCAAGGTTCTACACATTTTCCCTACTTTATCTCATGAAAAAAATCAAACAGATAGGTCCAAAAGATATTTAGCAAATAACATGGATAGTGAAAAAATTCACTTAGTGTAGGTTATGATGCAATTATTCCGTGATAACGTTGGAACAATGTTCGAAAGGTATACTTTCAAAGGTTTATTACGTACAATATAAGTACATTCTCGTAATTACTACAACCACTGCTTCACCGCCTCAGCGAGGACCAGCGAAAATTGCAAAAGCTAAGGCAGTCAAAATTATAGATGAAAATTATATGCTGAGAGGAAAAAGTTAGACTGGGCGGAGATATAAAGAGACCTGCAATAAGTGTGCTAAGTTAGCTTTTGAAAGGAAATGTCGCGTAAATAGATCAGCTCACCTCGAGACAGCGATGTTCAGGCCTGTCGTGACGCTCGATGAGGACGTCTGCCAATGTGTATGAACTTCCGAAATACTTTGACTTTTTTCTGGCGTATTCGAAGCTGTCTACAGCGAAGAAGTCATTGCTTGTCGCGCTCTACCGTGGTTGGTTCATATTGTCGAGGGGCGTAAAATTTGTTTCTTAGTTATGGAGAGACGATGCATAAGTCGTTTGAATCTTTTGAGGGTTTCGCGGTGGTTAGCGAAAGCCTAGTCATAATAACATTGTTGTTAAGCTTCCTTTGATAGGGACCGATATTGTAGGTACGTCCACGAACAAAACGTCTATTAAGAAGAGCACTGTGTTCCAACTTCATGTATCTTGAATATCTTGAAGTTGTTTGGGCCTCTATGCCCTGGTCACACTGGAGTGCCGCCGGTAATGTTGGCACGATTTATGCACCATTTCTGTTACGATGGCTCGTATATGAGGACTTGGAATTAGAAATAATGTTTGCTTATGGACGTATTGTAGCGCGAAGTATAATGCTTAGAAGCTGAATAGTTGAAAAGCAATTGAGACGTAAGAAATCTACTGCCTCAACCTCCTCGTTTCTGCCAACTTGGTGCGGTGATGGAAGTCTCCTTTAATGTCAATTCGAGACTTTCTCTTCAGGTGATCTCCAGAGGGACATTGTTAGGCCACCTCAGCTTTAGCTAGGCCTTCGAGAATTCGATCTTTCGTGCCCACTTGGCTTTTTTCTATTTGCATGCCTTCTTCGCTGATAATTATCTTTTCTTCCTATTCCTTCTTAAGTTGCTGTTTCTATGCGCAGGGTATCTTGTGTGGGAACACACCTTGTACATAAATTCCTCATTCTCAAAAGCGCATCTCAAATGGTCTACTATTTCGATTCGAGATAGTCTGCGTTACTTACGTGCGGCTATCATTACTACTATTACTACTACTGCTCTTCTAGTGGTATGTCGGATTAGTGAGCTCCGCTTGAAGAGGTTTCCTGACTGAGTCTGTACTCGTCAGGATGCCTCAGAGAAGTACAATAGTTCTACGTCAAACGAAACGAGTTGACGGAAAATTGATGGAAAATACTTCCAATCATTAAAGTGACTCCATGTAAATAATATCGAAATATGTAACGAACTTCTTCTTTTAATGCCTGTGATGTGCAGTTTGAATTCTGTGAAAATTCCTCAGCAAGAACCCATCCGTTCATTTGAAGCTCATAGCTAATGAGACAACGAGGACACTGAAGTAGCGCCACGGGGCTCGAGGGCGACCTAAAGCAGCAGCCATCATGCGTTGCGCACTTCATAATTATGGAGCGGAAATAATTAGGGCTCGCTTTAGCTACCACAGCAGCAATTACGATCCATGGCGCTCGTTGTGTCAGACTTGATGGCTGACATTATAGCTCAAATCTCAACCTGACGCTCCCGTGTCTCGTTTGAGGGACTCATCAATAACGGAGCGGTCGTGAGGCCACTCCGACCGAGCAGGCACGCGTTTTGAATCTTGAGATCGTATTTTGTGTTGGCATCATGCGGTGTGCTGAGCAAGGCAGGAATTCATTCTAGGTCGCCAAAATTAATATGATTTGTCACGAAATTACTGACCTCCGATTAAAGTAAATACGTGTTCTACAATCTGAATTGTGTGTCAACTTCGTGTAATACGGCAACATTTAAGTACTATTTCTTTTAACCAAGCTCTTCGATGAGGAGTTAGGCTATAATGTAACGTACGCTTGTAAATTGATAGTCCTACAAAATATAATGTTTGCTGGTCGAAAGAATTTTGGGTTGAAGTTTGACCAATTTCAAAATTCACTTAGCTGTGACGAAAATGACCAAGAGATAAGACAAGATAAAGAAACTTACCTCAGAGGTAAAAATCAGGATTTCTATAGGAGGTTGAGATGATAGAAGTGGACTGAGTATTTTGCCGAGCTGTCAAACAAGGAAATGAGAAGCTTCCTTTCAGTCCGTCACGAATAATTGAAAAATGAGAGGGGATCCAGATCATTATAGAAGTCGAGTTGAATTAAAAAATAGATTAGATGCGCACGAGAGTTCGATAAAATATACATAAGCTGGTGCTTAGATGAAAAATGCAGCTACCCAGAAAGTATTGTGAAAAGGATTCACTGATATTTATTTTAAAACATGCATTCTAAACGGAGGAATAATGATGCAACTCAGTTCGAAGCAACGTGTTGTCTGAGTACAAGAGCAAAATAGGAGCTAGACCTCGACTTCGAGTGCAGTAGAGGGTCCATGAAAACATAGGGATTGTCACCTGACCCGAAATGAGTTAGAGATGAGAGCCATTGCTTTGATGCGTATGAAAGAATTAAGGAGCGGAAATTCTAATTTTTCTTAGAAGACTGTAAGCAAGTCCGCACGAGGGTTCTTCACACAATCTTCGACGGCCCCTCGAATGTAATAAGGGATATTTATCATCTCCCTTCTTTTGCATTTAGTTTGTTTTCTATGAAATGAGAAACAAAGTTCGAAGTATTTTCCAAGGCTGAACTCAAGATTCTGTTCTATTAAAATATCGAGTTAACGTCAGATTGAGAATAAATACAAGTTCAAATGCTCACCGAGTGTCCGGAACTACACCAATGAAAATTTTGAACTTATTTATCAACACCGTGGAATTATTACATGCATTGGCTGATCGATAATCTTTTTTACAGAAGGAGAGAAATATTCATCTGGATTCCAAACTAGATAAATGAATTAGTTAATTTTTAGTTGGATGTTTTTACCCTTCTGCAGATGCTCGTTAGGTGTAATTCTGCTGCTCTTCGGGCGTCCGCCTCGCGCACTCGCTGCCACGGGCGAGTTAGCGAGAACTGCGGCGTTGGAGCATCGACCGAGTACCGGTATATTTGTCGTATTTATTTTACACCCGATTTGATTTGTGTTCACAAATTTTAGTACCAAATATTCAAAATATGCTCTAGAGCGAATTGAATTCAGTGGACATACGTCAAATACCTAGAACTGAGATTTTTAAACGCAAATCGTGCATTTAACAAGTACAACATGTGTCGAGGACTACCCATGCCGTGTGATCGGAGTACCTGTCCCTGTCCAGACCGAGCATTCCCAAAACTATGGCTCCCTCCGATACCTGCCCGAGGGCACCACCCTCAGGACTCAGACTCGACATAGTTGACCAGCACGTCAGTCGCCAGCTGCCAGTCTTCCCTCTCCGCGAGTGCAATGATGGTTCATGCCCTACGCCTACTGAAGCTGTGTCGCACGACAGCTCAGTTTCGGCTCTCTCAAAGATCATGATTCGTTCAAATAGTTTCCGTTCGTGTAGTTTACATTCTTTACGTTCATTTCTACCTTCTGTGTTTATCTGCTAACCAAGTCACGGAGACTTTCCTTGTCAAACCGATCGCACTTTTATCGCATGAAAGTCCACTTTGAAACAAAACAAAATTCCATTGGACATATGTCTACCTTTAAATCGAAAAATATGGTTCTTCTAGTGTATTTTGTGACCCAAAATTTGCACAAAACTATTCTTATTGTCAATGTCAACTGAGGCGTTCTTAGGTAGTTGTCACCTTTTCCTTTTGTGTCCGGTCAATAAAAATGAAGTGTCTGACTTTGAACTGAAACTCTATTTTATGGTGTCCTAAAGAAAAAAGCAGTGTAGTTTAATCAAATAGGTACCTACTTTATCAAAGCATAGTCGCTATTTTATCTGTAGCTTATTTATAGCAGCAACAAAGAATTCTGGTAGGCAAGAGGGGGTTGAATAAAAACATGTTGTTGTTGCTTCTTCAGCCATCAAATTTTTCCCTCCTAAAAGTTGCCTAATGCCTTAAAAGTGCGACAAGCAGTGATACGATTTTTTATCTCGCATAACAGTACGACGCAGAAATGGTTCCGTGTTACGCCGTGTCAGCTAGGAGCAGCAAGTTTTTTCAAGACGACTTGTCATCTGACGCTCAAATTTGTGCAGTGCCCTCTTGTCCAGCTTCTTTACCTTTCCGATTTGTTTCAGATGGTGTAATACAAAGTGAATCGAAACATCAAATCTTGCTGCTAACTCGCGCGTTGTTTGAGATGTATCCGCTTTCATTATCGCTATCAGCTCATTATCGATCGTTTCGCAAACCCACGAGAATTTCCGAAGCTCATTTTAGGTGAGATGAGCTTCACTAGATTAAAGTCATCAGACTGGAACGTGACGAACCATCGACGCACACTGGGTTCTTTCCCCGACAACCTGACCAAACTCCTCATTGGTGTTCTGTGTTGTGTGACATACATTTGGCTCACGACGTAGCTCATATTCGTGAACAATTCGAATTATTTAGTTATCCAGTGACTGAAAATTATTAATTTACGATAAGTCATAATATAATGCGACTACGTGACCATAAACAACATCTGTACGAGTAATGAAGACACTGAGTGATGATGAGAAATAAAAATTGACGGAAGCTATCATCCGTCAAACGTGGTAAATATGGGAATCGGCAATTTCATTCTTAATGACCTTATAATTTTAGATTTTTCTTAAATTACGATAAGTTTTGTTAAGTTATCCTGGTTTTCTAGTATATAGGAGTATAATATTTTAGCCTTATAGTTAATTTCTTAAAAAATGTAAAATCTTGTGTATCCTTTCTCAGTGGTTCCGTTTATTATCTGAAATTTCTACTCTCAGGTCCGTTGCCGACCGAGCCCAATTTGGTAATGCCTGATGAGGAATTTTTGCGATGCTCTCGTAAAAGTAGAGTAAAAAATGAGGGACGCGGGAAGAATTGATCGGTGCTGACAGAAGAAGGAAATATTTTAGCTACCCGGAAGAAGCCGATGAACTTGTGATGCATTACTCGGCTAGCGACGATTTATGAGGCTTTAGCCCTTCACTTTGTTTTGTCTAGGCCGGAAAATTCATGAGGTTTCCTAGCAATGCGTGCCATCACAACTTCTGGATGCCAATAATGATTTTTACTAGAACAGCGCGTCACGCTACTCAGAAGTAAAGGAACAAAAAATGATTTATTTCCTGCAAGACCAGTTTTGTACATCTTTTTATGCATCCCCACTAGGCATTAAAATTCCACGCAATCAATGCCTGCCGGCGTACGATGAACTCTCGCTCCTCAAGCATAATGTACAGAGTGTTGCACGTGTTTGTCTCCCTTTGCAATGTCCATAATATGTGAAACATTTCGCCGCAGAAGTAGGAAAAATAACATCATAAATACAGCATATTGACCGAGGTATTCATTTAACGTGACAAAGTGAGTTACATAAAATAGGCTTAATTGAAATTAGGCGAATTGTTGATGTTCTGAAGCGAAGGATACGGTCTTTTGAGGGGCCTGCACAGCTTGTGTCCTGTGCTACGCTGTAGGAGGGATGTGTCTGCAGTGCTAGGGTGACTGGCAACTCTGACGCTCGTCAGTAGTATTGTCAGTGGCATCATCAGAGGCGTCGGCAGTTGTATCGTAAGTGGATATGTATCGTCAGATGCTTCGTCATAATTATTTCTAAAATTTTACCACCGTAGCACCCTTAAAGCGAGCTCAACAGTGAGTTCGTCAGTGGTATCGGAGCTGCTTGATGCGATATCAGCGAGCTTGTCGCGGTAGCAGGATGTGGGTTTAGTATTTGGGTCTCGTCTTTGTAGTCTTGATTTCCATTTCTCGGTCTGCCTCGCGCAGGCAGCCGGCGTACCTGGCAACTTACCAATAGAAAAAAGTTTTTGCTGCTGCATTTTCCTTGATTTTATCTCTCCTTTTTGTTGCTCGAGATGCGCCCCCTGCCTGATGCCTTCCGCTGCAGGCGCTCTGTTAACACGCACCGGAATTTTGTGACTTTGTTTGCACTGCGTCCGTACGCCTTCACCGTTCCTAACTGCATGGACGGGAACGTGGCTGTAGCAATTAGGTGGGTATCTTCCATTTTATTTTCTCCTCTGACCCGACGCTACGGTCGTAATGAAGACGCGTGGCATGCGATGAATTTTACAGCTAATGTAGTACAGCGAATTTCAGAGATGGAATACAGCAAATTTCTCAGATGAAACACAGTAAATTAGACAGCCGGCGCGATTCAGAGAAGAGCGATTTGCAGTAGATCCTTGCCTCGCGGGTTTGAGCCTTCCCATGACGCTTGCTTCGTTATGAAGACTTCGTCAATTTGGCAGCCGAGAGCACCAGCGTTTCCGCCCATTGCTCAGCAGCGCCAGACATTTGCGTCGGCGCTATGTGGATCATCACGTGGCGCGTTGGCGCGGTGTAACACCCGAGAGCGTCAAGTACGCTGGAAAATGAGAGCTTGCTAACGCTGTGTCAACTGCCAATGTTGTCTCTGCTCACGCCGCCATCGTGAGTGAAGGAAGTGTGAGTGATGGGAGCAAATGTGCTCCCAACGCTCTGGTTTCCATCTTCCACTCCCATTTGAATTTCCTGATCAAACTTTTTTTGACATACCTAAAATACTTCGCAGGAATTGTTAAGCTTCTCTACCTAAAATTAAACCGAACAATTTCCAATAGATTTGTTCGACAAAAGCTGTCTAGACGAAGGCATCACCGTAGTTTGCTATGGTTATTTTTTTCCTAAAAATTGGAATTGCTTCTTTGAATGATGTTCTCCCTTATCAAAGATAAGCTGAATTATATGTTTTATTTCCATCAAACTTGAATGATTCTGTATGCCAGTAATGCTGCAGTAAACTTTTAAGTTTAAACTTTCAATTCTTCTAATGTGTAGTTACCGATCATGAATTGTATTTATCCATTTTTCTCGGGCGTACTGATTCATATGAGCCGCATCGCACCGTCACTTATGTTTCATTCAGTACTCTGCATTTTTTCCACAAGTCAGTATTGAATCATCGAGTTACATATTCTCCAACATAGTACATTATTTTACAGGCACTTATTGTATTTAAAATGCAAGGCATGGATGTCTTAGTCATGAAGTATTCTCACTCGACGTGAGTTGAAGTGAAATTTTCAAGAATGTTTAATTCTACGTTTCAATTTTCAAAGATTACTTTTGTGCGTGTTCGTATGAATTTGCACTCACTGGGGTCCCCTTTGTGCTCTAAATCTACCACCACTCAGTAAATTTGCATCTTGCGTCAGTGACTGTCCCTCTCCATTTTTCTAATTTCTCAGCTATTTTATATGATTGGGACTCAAATGACGTTGTGTTTACGATATTCTAAAAAATATCGTAACATTTTAGATCGTCGTGCGTGACACTGAAAGCTAAGGACTCTTGTTGATATCAGTTACATATTTCGTTTCTCAGGCTCCACACTGAAAACAAGCCGAGGTGTGATAATTACGGCGAGTGCTGAGTCGCATTTCCACTCCTTCGAAAGCCCTGCACAAGCATCGGAGGCGAGGGAGGAGGGGGGGGGGAGCGGCGTGAGTGCTGGAGTTGTGTATTCATGACCCTGTCTGTCTGCCCGCCCCTGCAATCGCAGGCTGACATGCTAATTCTGAGCAACAACAGCCAGCGGCGCAGGCAGGCTCTGAGGTGCGAACGAGAGCCGCGCTCTACCTGTCATGCGCTCTGACCAGACGTTCCCTCTGTCCAGTTTTAGTCACACAATCCGTGCTCTGATATGTGGAATAGCTTTTAAGTTGAAGTGCATTTTAAATATATGTACAAGTGATGAAGGCATCGCTTGTCTAATTTAATTTCTTTCAATTCGGTTCTTAGGGGAAAGATTGTGAACTTTAATTGTGGGCTATTAGTGCTCACACTATTTGACTAACAGATGAGTGTTCGGATGACGGCGAGTTAAACTGTCCCGTTGTGGAATTTGTCGTAAATTTCAATGGTTAAATTATAATGATTGAATGCATGGCACTATATTGAAGATTTGTGCTAACGGCAGAAAAGAATAACTTTGAATCTCACTTACTCATATTTTGGTAAATAAATACATTTCCCTCAATTTAATCCCGCCTTTGTGATATATTTTCTTTCTCCTATTTTCTACGAGGCATTTAATGTTCTTATGTTGTGAAAGACATCACTAAACCTGTAGTCGTCGGTCTTGCTCGTTATTTTCTAAACCTCACGTGCATCTTCGACATGCATTCATTCCTGCATTACTGGAGGAGTTAGTCCGTTACTTGGTGATGTAAATCACCTCTCATATAATTTAAAGCTAAGATTATTCTCAGATCTCACCCTGCAATGCCACCATTATTTCTGCACTCATATTCTTGACGTGACGACAGGCTGTGTCTGGTTTGTATCACAAAGTTCCTTCTCATGCGCCATGGGCAGCGATGCTCTCATGACGCTCTTATTAAAGTGAGTCCACTCGCGTCGCGGATGGCATTTCAGTCATATCTTCCTCCATCCAGGGTTTATTTGGGCTCGCTTGATGGCTTCCCTCGACTTGAGACTTCAATAAAGACAGCAGACGTGGCCTTAGTCACGCCCTAAAATAGAGTATGGCCGCCTCATTACTCGAAGCTCTTCTTGGCACGAGGCTTTAAAACTTTAAAATGATCCAAGGTTTTCGGGCGAATTTATTCTTCCGGAGACGAGCAATGAGCGCGTACGAACTACCCTCGTGCGTGTATCACGATATTTTTACTCTCAATGTATGTTAAAATTCACTTACTGTAGCATGTTTGTGAATGGATCTGGTCAATATTGATTTATTGACCTTTTCTTATTTAACAAATTTTCGTGTTCATAAACAGGTCGTGTCTAGACTCGGAGACTTGGTCGACTTGCTTGTTTCTCAACGCACCTCGTTCGTTACCACGTCGACCTGTGTTCGCCAGTCACCGATTCGAACTTCAACAGAATGCAGAGTTCTGAGACCCATAAGTATCTCTCGAGCTCTGACGTAAATATCTCTGCTGGTGATGGCGACGTACTAAACTGGAGAGACCCTCCTTGATGGCGGAAATGATGAGCTATTGCGCGATAATGATGAGGCGATAGCGGCCCTAAGCGGATTCAAAATTACTGGCTGCTAAATTCAGTTTTTAGTCAAGAAAAGGATTGATGTATTGGGTGAAGAGCCTCTTGCGTTAGTGTTTACGGCTCATTTCTTCACGATTTTCTTTCATTCTTTGTGGCATGAACGAAATTTTTATTTATCCTCAGTTGTATTTATCAATAAGATATAAACGAATTCATGGTACTTGAAATTTTTTCTACTAAAACAGGAAATATTTCCAATTATAATGGTTTTTTAAATCTATCCTTGCATGAACTTGACTATAAAAACTTAAATAAAACTTCGGTTTTAGGTCTCCTGTTCACGTGTGATGGAGTGCTAGTAAAACAAATTAGCACAGGGGAGTGCCTCTCTCGCGGCTCGCGCTCGTTGCACTTCACGACGCGTTTATGACCTCGTGTCCTTGTAACCCTACGAGGTGCTCTGTATTAACCCTGCATCAGGAACGTACGGGCCCGTCTCATAAATCTGCTCCTATCCTAGTTTTTCACACGAAGTGAAATGCAGCCTTGTCGCTTACATACGCCAGACTGAACCTAGCATTTCGCACGCAGCAAAATACTGTACTAAAGTCACAATAATTCGTTTGTTATGTGTAGAGTTGAGGCGACTTATGTTCGTCGTGAAGCAGTGGTGCTGCATGACTCTCGATCGACACTGAAATTGTGGTCCTGAGTGGGAACACATTTTGCAAATAATCGTGACAAATTTCTGTCAATTTTTGAATTGCGTGTCTTTTGCTTTTATTGGTCGTGATTATATATTTATAATCCTTAAATTTAAAGAGAATCTAATCTTAATAAAGAAGACGTCAGATTACAGTAATGCGAGGTAAGCAAAGTTCATTTACAATGCATCAAAACTTGTTACGTAACCATGGACTTGGTCAGGGTTCATTGTAAACTCACATTAATTTTAAATTTTACTTCTTTCGAAAACTTCATTTCCGTAATGCATCTCCGATCAAATCTACAGCGTGAAAACAGTGTGTTCGGATCGGCCGTTCCTGGTCGATGATTCATTACAAGGTTTGAGCTGCTCATTTTAATTCGAGACTCTCTTCAGGGAAATCAGTGTTAGATGGTTCAATGATTCCTTGATGGGCTTCGTGACGCAGTGGGTAGCGCGCTCCTCTTCTAGTGAGGACATCCGAGGTTCCATCCCCTGGTGCCTAACTGCTGGATTTTCTTGGAGTCACGGACTACCTCCCTTGGGGCGAGAAGCATAACACGTTTCCAGCGATGATGTCATTGTGCAAGGAGTAAAATGACCAACCGGTGGGTCACGTCGCAGGAAACGGGTTAAGCAACACATCCCTCACAAAACTCAATTGTTCTGTCACCAGTTGTGAGGCATTTCGGAACCAATTTGTTGTTTTGATGACAATTCTCATGGGATGAAGTTTCTTTCCTTTCCCTGTTTTTAGAAGGCTTAGACGGGCCCACCGGCGGCTCGTCTACCTGGGACTCGCGTCCATAGCAACCGTTGCCACGGCCACGAGAACACTCTCTCACTCTGTACCTAGCGGACACGACGTATTTTGATGGAGTTTGTTGCTAATTTTTCTATTGTCGGAAGTACTTTAAATGGGCATTTGTGACACATTGTTGACTGAAGGAATAATTTCTTCTACAAATTTATTTGAAAGTGCTTGGTGTTACCGGCAAATCAATTCGCTAACGTTTGTATGCCTTATGTACAACAATCATGTACAACAACGTATTGATTTTTTGGTGTCCAAATTGCCTCAGTGGTGGTCTGTCAGTGCTATTGCTATGCAGTCCTCGTTTAACGGTTGACTTTACTCGAGTGGCTTCGAAGATGTGACGTAACTCTGAACATTTCATGGAGAATGATCATCATGGCATTTGCGACCGTGTGACCGGCATTTCGGTGCAGCCGTGCCTCACATGGAGCCCTAAATCGGCTCCAGCAATCAACTGCTCAGTCTTTTTATTTGCGTCTAATAACACGCCCTGTTTGATGATAAAAACACATGTATTTTTCGCGCTATTTGAGATTCGCCTTAGTTGATGCCGCTCTATGCTGAAGATAACTGTATTTTTAGAGCAATGTTTGGGGCTTACTATCCAAAAAATGCAATCTAAATATTTTATGAATTACCCATAATTAACTAGATAACTAAATTATTTAGCGTTTTCTTCTTCCTAGTATTTTATCCTATCATTTCTTCTTTTTAAATTTTGATATGCCAGCGTTGACGTCATGAAACAGCAGCAGCCTGCTACGTACTGTAAGTTCGATATAACTTACTTCGAACTCTCTCTGTGTCCCTCCGTCTCCTGCAGCAATGTTATCAATAAAATGTATTCCAGGCAGTACTGGTTTTCTATTTATTTTCAAGGATTAAGTAATATTTAGTTTAAATGATAGCTCCTTCGCTAGCATAACTATAGGACACTTGACCGGATTGCGCACATCCTCGTCAGCATTACCAGGGCACTGTTGCTGGTACTTTGATTGCCTCGCGGTTATCGCACGACTTCATTTTGCCTAACTCAATGTTATTAGAAGTCTGAATATCATGTTAATCTGAATGTGTAAAAATGTGGAAATGGTTTGGTGTGCTTCTGCCATTATCCTAGCTTCGTGGTTAAACTGTCAGTCCCTGAATAAGATCTACAATTACGATAATTATAAAAAATGAGTGCGTTTTGTTTTAGTTAGGACGCAATGAACTCGAGCCGTACATTGGTGAGTGTTTAAGGACAAGCTTACACTGACGCAAAATGGAGCGCGACATGGAGAAATTGAAGCAGCAGGTCTGCCTCATGCTCGGAGTCGGAGACTGCGTCAAGTTTTCTACTGCACACGACAGCGTCGTCAATGAAGACGATCTTATCCGAAGGTAAGGCTCGAGCGGTGTCAGTGTGTGCTCTCAATTGGCAGTTCTGTCCAACAAAATGGTTGAGTGAAAAGACGATCGTTTTCGATGTGAATGATGACGTTGAATTGTCTAGATCCAATATTTTCCCAATCTTGGAACAACTACTGCAGTTCAGTCTTAAGTTACAGAATAAAACTGTCCAAAATCTCATTTTTAATGGGTTGTACGTATCTAGAAGTATTTAATACCTTAACGATAAATTTGCACCACTTTTATGTAACTCTTCGCTAAAAATTGAAGATTTTTGGAAAAAATAGCAGCTTGTAAAAACCCGGAATCCAACCATTATTTTTCGTGCAGTGCACTCTTGCATTATTAAGAGAAGCGAATCTTTCAGATGAGTGAATACCCGGTAATGAAGACTGATTTCATTTGCCGGGCCATTAGCGGACCGTTCGCTGAACCTTTGAATTTTCACATTATTTTCTATATTATCTTTCATTTATTTCATTCTTGTTAGTTCATACTCATAAAAAGTTCCTTATGATGTGTACCATTCATTTAAATCATTATTCACAGCACATGTCGCCCGCGGCTGGATTACTGACATATTTATTCATTGTATGCTATTTTGTGTCGTTTCTGCTCTTGAAACCACCGCTTTCGATTTTTGAGCAAGTAAATTACTGCTTCGTCATTTGTATTTTGTCTCTTAATATTTCTTTGTGGCGTAGTGGCTAGCTAATACTCGTAGAAGCTACCTGCTCGTGTAACGTACTTAGTCGACCTTGTTTTTCCTTTGTGGTATGTGTGGGCCATTGATGGCACCACGCTGGAGTTGATGGATACTATTTCATCTCTGTGGAAAAACGCTCGAGAATTTTACTTATCATAAACTTGAGAAATTCATTTAATTGAACAAAGAATTGACTTTCTTATTTCTTTACTGAAACGATGTCGATATGAGGTTAGAGAATGTCACCTATGGTTACGTCATTGAAGCGAGACGAAAAAACAATTAAATTAGATATTGAATTCTACCATCAGCACACAGTGTGAAGTTTTGCAGTTTCGCTCATACCTTTTCACCTGAATCTTCTATTGAGCTTTGGATGAAGTTTCTGTGTCGATATTTGGCAGTGAGAACATTCACAGCTTAACCTAATGTTTTTCTTTATTTTATGGTAACTCTGCGGCATGTTTTTGTGTTATTTTCCCACCGAGGCAGGTACTCCATTTGGTAATGAACCTTGCGGCTCACAGGAGTGTCCCTCAAACGGGCGACTCCTTGTCAACAGCGGCCGTGTGTACGGCGCCGACAGCTGCGTCAGACCGCCGCCCAGCAGCTCTTTTGTTTCTATCTTGGGGTCAGATAATTTTACCTCAACTTTGCTGAGGTTTTGCTGGTGAATTTAATTTTTTCAAGGAATCGCCTTGGTCCAGAGCTTACTGAGCTTTTCATCTTTATATCATATATTTGCATCAAGTTTCACATAGAAAGGTTTAAAAATGAACCGAAATTTTTGAATACCTTTGATAATGCAGCCATACTCATTTTGGAGAATATTCGCGGTATTCGTATATTCATAATTTGCTCACCAATTTAGCTTGGCTTGAAACCTCCGCGAATCAGTGATGCAGGGTACAAATTTTACGGTCTCAAGAAACTTTCGTGATGAGCACTGTCGAGCAGCAAGAACTTGTAACTCACGGCGTTAGACGGTGCATATTTGTGTGTGCAGCTTCCTGCAGCCTCGGCACAAAACTGGTCGTCCAGTTTTGTTCTTCTGTTACGATGGTGACAGGAAATCCCGCAGCAGGAA
The DNA here is from genome assembly GCA_014899125.1 of Orchestia grillus. Taxonomy (NCBI): domain Eukaryota; kingdom Metazoa; phylum Arthropoda; class Malacostraca; order Amphipoda; family Talitridae; genus Orchestia; species Orchestia grillus. The sequence continues at coordinate 7,481 of VOMN01033409.1, read as the reverse complement.
GCGCGCCGAGAGCCCGGGCTCTGACGGCCTGGAGTCCGACGACCCCAAGACAGCGATGGGTAATGCCAGGGGGCCTGTAATGCCTCACCTGTGATACTTGGGAGCCTGTAATGCCTGACCTGTGTTACTTGGGAGCCTGTAATGCCTGACCTGTGATACTTGGGAGCCTGTAATGCCTGACCTGTGATGCTTGGAAGGATATAGTGCTTGATAACGTACAATTATCGGAAGCTGGTACTACTTGATAGCCTGTAATACTGGAAGCTGTAATGCCTGACTTGTGATACTTGGAAGGATATAATACTTGATAGCGTATAATTATCGGAAGCTGGTACTACTTGATAGCCTGTAATACTTGACGTGAAATACTTGGTCTAAAGTTCTCGGCCAGAAATACTTGACGCTTATTACTTAGCCTGAAATGTTTAGCCCACACAAGCACGTTTGAAGAAATATGATAAAGTGCTTACATTTCTAATAACTTGGGTTGTTGAGTGCAAACCCTCTTACCTGCTCGATGTACCCATTTAAAGTTTGGGTCTAGAGGCACAATGTGACCTGTCACTCTGTGGAGCAGTGCCAGCGCGCTAGCCGTACATGCATCGATTAGCTCCCCGTTTTGATCCATGCGAATCGGATTTTCATTGTCACGGAATGGTTCCCTTTGGAAAATTAAGGATCAACCTTTGTCTTCATTACACTCAGGTGCCCTATCAGTAATTACAACACATACAAACCAGGCCACGTTACTTGAATGTCCACTTAATTTATGTAAACTTTCTTTATGGGTATGAACTTTGGAGAGTTCCTCTGGGGAAATAGAAACAAACCCCACCTTGGCCAATGGAGTCATGTGGCCTGGTATCCCAACCCCACACGTTGCACCTCAGTTACCTTAACACTTTGACTACGATTGTCCACACAAGTAAAATTACAAACCTACAAATATCTCTACTGTGAATGTAAAAATGACGGATTTTGGTTTCATAAATTTTGTTACTCTATTAATTGTATTTCTAATCAGAACTAGCTTATTCGATTGATGAACACAAATTTGACGAAAACTCGAAAATTTGTGTTTATACATGATAGTGCTTTGGTTACGTTAGGTTAGATGATCGCGTGTACTATACGTATATGACCCACTCCGAAGGCCAAGTGTCAACTGGAGCATAAGGTGTGCGCGCCTGTCGGCCAGGTTCGTTCCAGTGGGCCGCAGCGGACGCCTCTGGGCAAGACGACGCCGAGTCCGTGATGCCTCCCAGCAGCTCCTCCTTCCCCGCCCCCGCCTCCGTCTGTGTCCAACTCGCACGACTTCAGTTGTCGCAGATTTGTTTCTTTTGGAGTCCTTTACTGCCGCTGAAATTTTGTCGTGACTGCTGAAATATATTTCCTTAATTTTCTTTGGCGTACACAACGAGTGTGTGGCACGTCACAGGTTTTTCTTTTTTATAGTTTCCGTCTCTGTTTTATCAGTGGTGGAAAGAATTTTGTTAGCTCGTTATTATAAAAAACGATTTTTTTCATCTTTTTTGTGAACAGTACAGTAATTGAATACAGAAATGAACTTTTTCCAAGAGAGTATAACTTTTAGGAGCCAGACGTAGAGTACATGTATGCTTTCAGGTCAAATTTGGGTCCTTACGTATTATCGGGAGGACTTTTGATTTTTACTTTTTCTTTTTTTTGCACAGGGTTTGTTGGTTAGTATGAAGATCTTTGATTTAATAAACGCGCACTGAGGAAGAGGCTGTTGTGTTCCTTCAGGAGAAAAGTATCTTGCCGGCTGAACGAATCTGTCCGAACAATCACAAAATGAAGCTCTACTTTGGCTCGCGCATTTTCTGGCAATGTAACGTCAAGTCATGCAAAAAGAAGGTGAATATGCGAGTGAACAATTGGTTTGCCGACAGTCGGAATTACAAATGTAATGGTTAGGTTAGGTTAGGTTAGGTTAGGTTAGGTTAGGTAATTCCGGTTTTTTTAAAGGTCCTCCCGATAATACGTAAGCACCCAAATTTGTTTCCATTCATTAATTTTTAATTTTCATTAAGAGAATAGTTATAAATGAAACAGTTTGGCATTGGTATGGATGAATTATTTTCTTACCTTGCTCTCTAAAGAAGCTCTAGGTTTTCGATCGGTTGGCTTCTCCTAGAAGTAAATATACTTTCATTGATTGAGGAAAATGAATTTTTTTTGAATGCGTGTCAGATCTGAATTTTCTTGGAAAATATGATTTCTCTGATCGACCTAATTTTACGCTAATATTATCTATTATTTTTATTAGTTTCCTAACATGAGTTGAATCTACAGATGTTCTCTGAAAACGAGGTTAAACGAATAATTATCAGATAAATTTCTTGACCTCCCTCATCTACCCTAATTCCAACCCTCGCCACAGCCTTGCCTCCTTCACCCAACCTTCTTACAACCCACGCCACAGCCTTACCTCCTTCACCCAACCTTACAACCCCCGCCACAGCCTTGCCTCCTTCACCCAACCTTCTTACTACCCCCGCCACAGCCGCCTTGCCTCCTTCACCCAACCTTACAACCCCCGTCACAGGTTTCATCAAGCAAGTCTCACCAGGTTGTCTTCGTTAGCGACACAGTTCCGTTCAACGAGGGCAGAGCGGGCGTTATTGCAACACGTTTTCTGCCTGTGACTGAATTTGATAATGAAGAGCGCTCCTACCCTTCGGATGATGGAACAGAATCTGGAGGAAATTCAAGAGAAATGTATAAATACGATCAATCGTGTGCCTCCGTGAATGAGAGCCTCCAAATTGGCACGGCTTTAGCTCCGTCTTCAAGTGCTGGAGCAACACGGCAATATGGCGTCAGTGGCTCTCTGATCGAAGCTGGCGTGGGACAAAGTGAAGTGCAGCTTCTTTACGTTCAAAAGAACATTAGAGATTCGCTGCAAGCTGTGTTTGAAAACGTGAGTGCAGCATTTGTTTGGTTACCGCTTGTTCTACATTCTCAGGGCAGTTTGTATTGAAATGTTGTGCACCGAACTATGTTTCGGTAGCTACAGGTTAAGTCCAGTTAGTATTAAATTCATGGGCTGGCACATCACCTCACTTTGTTCTAATTCATGTTCGCTGAGACTTTTCTGAACAATTTTAATACTAGACCCCCAGTAACGTGACCCGGTTGTAGAATGTGGTTTGCCAAAGGTTGTTAATGAACCGTGAGTTCATGTTTCGTTAGTGTACAATGGCATTTCTCACTTAGACTCGGTGGTACACAAGAACGGAAGAAGACTTGGCTCAGGGAATCATACTTCCCGACAGCTGGCCTGATGCCACGAGATACGTAGCAGTTTCATCATTGTCTGGGGTCAGGAAAAACATTCTTTGTTTTCTGTCGGGGCAGAACCTTGTTTTATTGTGCTGGTTTCATCAGCGTCTTAGCCTTGGTACAATTAGCTACATAGGTATCACTTTCTACTACTAATAGCTTACTGTATTATTCTGCCTCCAACTGGCCTCTTAGACGGAGGTTACGCTTTTTCGGGTTGTAATATCAACAGTTTGTCATTATTTATTTTTAACTATACGAGTTTAATTTACTTGCATGTACATTCTCGACTACATGAGAACATGGGCAGGTTTATATGCCTGTGATTGAGCGGGTGTCGAGGGAGGACAAAACTGGGCTGCTGCTGCAGCTGTCGTCCACGCTGCTCAGGTGAGGCTCGACTGGTAAATTCTCAAATTTGAATTGTGTCTCTTCTGAATTACGTGCATTGATGCCTTTATTTAATTCCGTCGTTAATGTTGTAGCGTCTTATTGCAAGCAAATACCATTATACTCCTCGGTATCTACGAGCATTTAACCTCATCTACGAGTTTTGAAAAGTGAAATTTTCGCTCGTTCATCATTCTAACGCTGATATTGAGATCGTTGGCCCGTGAACTACTGCAATCCTGTCTGCGATCATCGACCGTGCGGGATCTGGTACTATGTATATTATCCCGCTTTTTCTGTTTGACTTCGGCTGAAATGTGGTCACATGAAGCTGTAAACTCTTAAAATCTGTCAAATGAACTGGAAGTTAATATGTGTGTACGTAGTGAAGAAAATTATCATAACCAATTTCCATCACTTATGGGATTGTCACTAAATCTAAATAATAAGTCTAATATCACTAAATATTATTTGAAATGGTTACACTCAAAATCGTACTTTGAATGAAGAAATTGAACCATTCTCATAAAAATGTCAGAAATCAGAAAGATACGCTTACATATTCAAATTACAACGACTCCCTCATATTTCAATCGGGATTACTCCCTTTAATTGTACGAGTTCAATGCTTGTTTGCTTGCAGGGATTGTGGACACACTTGCGTCATGGTGATAAGGGAGGACAATCGACCGTTCATTCGTCGTAGAGTATTTTGGAATCGTTGATCATGCGCATACTACCCAATAAAAATCAAGGACGTATCACCGGTGGATTACGGATGACACGGTTGATTAGGGATGATTTAAAGGCGAATCGGCTGTCTCGGCCTCAAAACGCTTCAGTCACGCACATATTTGCGCACCGGCGAGCAAGGACGTAATATTCGAAGCTGGACGTCCGTGCATTATGGCCAAGAATCTACCGATTGTTTATGGCCGTAATATCTGGACACGGCCGGCCGTGATTCCAGGGTAGCTGAGGATCAGGGCTTGATGAGGACCAGGATTCAGTTAGGGTCAGGGTTAGGGTTAATTAAGGATTAGGATCACGGTTTGGTTGCGGTCGGTGTTAGAATTAGACTAGGTGAGGTTAATTTTCAGTTTAGGAAAGTTACGTCTTATCGGAATTGGTTAGATTAACTTGTGTTATTTCAAGGTAGTTTAGGTACCCTCTCTGACCTAACTTCACCTAACTTATCTTCACCTAGGGAAACCTTACCTACCCAATCTTCATTTGCCCTAATGCTGACACTACTTCATCTCTAACCCTGATGCTGATCTTGACTTTAATCCTGACAAGAATTCTGATCCCAATTCTGACCCTAATCCTGAGCTTAACCCTAATCCAGACCCTATTCCTATCCTTGATCCTAACCCTAAACCTGAACCTAATTCTGACCCAAATCCTAATTTGACCTTATTTCTGATCCTAACATTAACCTTCAGCGTAACCCTAATCCTAACTCGAACTCTAACTTTACCTAAGATGAGCTAACGGGATGCAATGTGTAAGATGGCATGAAAATTTTAGTAGAAAGAAGGCATGCGCGTTCAATGGCTCTTTGTGTCTCACCAAGAGCTGCTCACATCTGCTCTCAGGCTCACAAAAGCGCGTTCGGAGCTATTGAAGTCCGCAGCACCAGACTCTGTGATGCACCCCTCCAAAGCCGGACAAAGCGACCATCAAGGTGGGTTTGCTGTACTTACCGAACACGTTTTGTTAAAAACTGTACAGGAAGGGAGAATTTTGCCTGATTGCAATTCAAATACCTCTGTGTTTGTGTCGGAACTTAAAAGCCTTGGGAACAAGAAATCGATGCTTGCCGGTCTATTGAACTATGGTTTAATTTAATGCGTTTTATTTAGATCGTCATTATTATTGAGCACGACGTAGAATTCCACTCGCAAATTTTTTATGGTGCTATTGCTAAGATGCATTAGAAATAGTCAAAACATGCCCGAATTTCTTTTCGTGAAATGACTCGTTCATTTTGACATTCATACAATTGGTGTACTGTGTCACGAAGCCAAGCGAAGCCCTCTGTTCCCGTGCAGTCACTTCACTTCTCAAGTTTTACCTTGAAATATGTTTCAGATGTGGAAACGAGCAGCAGCTCAGCAAGTGATGGCAGGTATGGAAGTGAAGGGGAGGAAGAGGACTCTGGAAGCGACACCGAGAGCGACAGCGAGCACCACCAGCGAGATGGGACGGAGCCCCCTGACCTGACCCTCGTGCAGGCACTCGCCAGGAGCCTTGATGACGTGCAAGCGGTGAGAGCAACGACCTCCTGCTACCTCGCTTACTGTAGCGTCAGCGATGTCACCAGCCCTCTGAATGGTTTCTTCTTCACCGTTTTATTTGTGTAACACTCGAGTGGAGGAAATGCTACGTACGTGACAGGAAGTTAATATTTCGCGGATTTTATTCCACTTGTGTGGAAAATGTTTCGTCCTTGGTACATTTTACTGCTCTCGCGGCACAGTCATTGCCCGCGTCTTGCTTGGCTTCCTCCAATGTTCGTAGCTGCTTACACTTTTGTTTTCTTGTGAGCTAATGAACTGAAGCGAGATATTATAAGGGCACCGTGTTTTTGTCACGATTTTGTTACTGTGTCTTGTTTTTGCCGTCATACAAAATGACCCTAAGACCATAAAAAATTCAATCATAATTACACAAAGATGGTGATCGTGTTTTACTGGAGACAGTAGTAATGTTACTCTGAATACCTTAAACTTACAGAACTCTTTCGTATTCTGCTGGTGAAAAATGTCTATCTTTTCACATCCTACTTCCTAAAAATGTCTATGCTTTTTGGCAGACCTGCTCGGTATGGAAATTTTGGGTGGGGATAAAAAGTGCCTGAGTTTATGCCTCATATTCGGGTCATAAATGGTGGTGGGGACGGACGGTAAAGTGGAGCGCGTATGGAGTCTTTCTCAGTAGGACTTTTTCTATTGTTCAACAGTACTCAAACCCAACCGCCAGTTGCACGGTCCAGCTTGCAATACCTAGCCATTCTTTTGAGAGTCTTTACGGCTTACTTTTGTTATCCGCGGTCTTGTTATATTCATTCTACTAAACGTGTAACTCAACGTTAGAGTCGAATTTTTGTACATAGTGTTTGGAAACTCACTTATTTTGTCGTATCTAAATATTTACCGCTTGCTCAGGCTATGCTTATGACATTGCAAGTATTATAAGGTGTAGGAAGATGCAAGGTTTGAGTCTGAACGTGAGGATAAATACAAAGCTGGTCGATGATGCGATTACTAACATACGCTCTTGAATTAGAACACACGTTCTATTTATGCAAGCGTTTGATGACCGCTGGTGTTGACCAGGCGCCACACAGCGTCAGTCTTTCAAAGACGAGTCAAGTAATCATCATAACTTAATGTCGCATCTCACACTGCCTTAACTTATGCAGCGGTGCAACACTGGCGCTGGGGCAGCAGAGGTCACGCTGAACGAGCTGAAGAATTCTTGGCAAGCTGCCTTCATCGAACTCTGCTCGCTGCTGGCACGTGCTCACGCTCACCTGGGTGTGTGGAGCTCGGCTGCACAGCGCGGTCATCCTGTGGTTTCCATGATTGCCTTCACTTTTGTGGGCTATAAGAAAGCTCGTGAACAGAAGCTTGAGTAACGTTAAAAACGACCACCTCGTGTATAAACATGTCAAAATATGATTAGTATACGAGTGCTGAGATGTAAGGCTTATCAGAGCTGCAGTTACTTTTGTGACTATTGTTGTGTGCCTCCTCGGTTGATGAATATTTCGTTGAATT
>VOMN01033405.1:0-32542 GCA_014899125.1 Orchestia grillus | reverse complement strand
ATCTTAATAAATTATATAATAAATATGATAAATAATAAATAAATAAGTATAATAAATTAAATTCACCACACTTGCGTCAATTGTCCTCTGCATCTGAGGAGAGTGGCGTCGTCATCCTACGGTATGATAACTTATCAGGTCATGAGGTACGAGGCGCACTCCCATTGAGATTTTTGTACCAGAATCATTTGAATTAAACTGTGGTCCCACGAGTTACGCTAATCTTGCAGGCAATGGAGACATCGAGTAGTCGCTCATTCATATTTCATGGAAGTTATCCTCTAGTTACCCTGCATGTAATTAATATAATTTACTGTTTACGAGTCGATTTTTCACGTATGAAATTTAAATTGTCACGATCGAAATTTGATTTATAAAGAAGGAAATTTTATTGGTCACGAGCTAAATTTAATTTGTCAAAAAATTCAATTTGCATCTGTCCATTTTCAGAATAATTTTCAGTAAACGTTGTGGTTACGAATTCGATTGCTAAAATTGAATGTAAATTAGGCTGCAATTTTGCGATAAAGAGCTATGAGTCAAAACTTTTGATTAGATTGGTTACATTTGTGTGAAACTTCATATTTACAGCTCATTTACCTCATCAGTTCCAATACTCTCACTTTAAATCCTCGAGTTCAACGGCTGGAATTGAGTAAGCGACCATTCCAAAAAATGAACTTGTGAGGCTGATCAACTTGGAAACGTAGCTGACTTTATTTTGGGTATTTAAGACTCAAGTTTATTAAGATAATGACTCAAATATTCCTAGCAAAGAAGTACGTTTGATATAATATAGCTAATTGCAGCCCGGTGCAAGGCCCCTCAATGCACGGAGCCACCTGCTCACTCGTAACTCAGGAAACTTCTCCAGATTTAGGACTCCCTCGAGGCAATGACTCTCACTCAGCTCTGTGAAACGCACCAAAGTTGGAACGTCTATCACAAAATTTAGCAAACTCAATCTGTCATGAATTCCTCTAGGAGCCGCAAAATTGTCTCAAAATGTTCCACTCAGATCTGACTGTTGTTTCAATCGGTTTGACTTGGTTCCGCTGGCGTCATAACACTTTTGGCCGGCGCTGCGACTGATATTCTGAGTGAAGATGCTCTCATCAAAATTTGAACAAGGGCTATACTAACGAGGTGGAATTGATTTCATTAGGATAGAGCCTTAACCAACCGGAACGTTTGAAATTATAATGCAAGTTTCCTTCATTGCAGAGATAATGAAATAATGTTATTTTCAGAGTTGAATTCAAGTTCTAACGAACTCATAAAACGCGCATTTAAAATACGGCGGGCAACATAGAAATATAATTGTCTACTGATTTTGATGAAGCCAGAAGTGCAGCTTCCGGTCATGGTGATGAAGCTCGTTTCTATACCGACGTTTGGCCTCCTATGCCTCCTGTGGACTCCAAAGTCACGGTTCACGTCGCTATCAGCCATATTTATTAACAAATGGACTCCTTGGGCCCTCGTTTTTCCAACGAAATATCTTCTTTGTCTTCGATTTGTTTTCAGATGCTTCCTGTTTTGGTGCAACTCGCGGCGGCTGAGGATTTATTGACAAGATCCGACGTTGTGTTTCATAAACGAGATGAAAATGCTCGCCTGATTTTATGAAGAGCTGACGGGCGGGGTCAGGGGGTACGACATCTGCTGTGCCACATGCTGGTGGTGTGCAGTACAACATGTTGGTGGTTTGTCACATACCGGCAATGTCCACATGCTAGAGGGGGGCGGCGTCTCATACTGAGCGTCACACACTGCATATCAGAGTTCTGCAGTTACGCTGAGGTTAAGCAGGAGTGACGCTGGAGTGACGCTGGAGTGACGCTGGAGTGACGCTGNGGTGTGATTTTTGGTGATTGTGTCGAATTTAGTGTGGGTCGATCGTGTGTATCAAATAAATTATGTAAACTCGAGAACAGGGTGTTATTTTAACAATTTAGCCCAAGCTAAGTAACCCATATTTTTGTGTTTGATAGTTGAATGTTAGAGAGCTTGGTTGCCAATCGGAGGCAAAAACGCCTGCAAGCAATTGTTGATTGTTATTTCCGGAGATTCATGAGCTCATTTTGTGGAAATCGTGCTACGAACAAATCATATACACATTAGGCTCAAATTCCACCATGCTCGAGAAGTGGGAGAAAAATCGCTGGGGAATGCGAACTAATTTGTGATAATAAATGTTTCTCTGCGAAGGAGACGCAAATAAAAAGCCGGACTTTCCTAACTCGATATTTATTATTTTTTGGGCTGAGAACTTTGCAGGAACGTCCTGCAACTACTGAGCAAATGAGGGGTAGATTGTAAACTGCAATGTTTCCTATAGCGCGTAATTCATAATTTCAATACGCATGATATTATCAAAATATGGATGCCTTCTTCTCGCGAAGTGGGCGACGGCAACGGTAATTGTTTTCGTTGTCAGTGAGAAATATAAATGTTTTCCGTTAAATTTCCTGTAAAATGCCATGAAGGATGCAAAATCTTGTGTATATTAAAATTGATAAATAATATTTATTCATCCACTTCAAAATTTCACTCCGATTTTTGAATGACGCTACTGTGAGAACGGGTTTTGTCATTGGTACATATACGTGTACTCGTAAACGGCAAACTTCGATATAAGTAAATATATATACTAAAAGTATGAAAAATCAGCGGGAATAAAACGTAAAAATACTATTCTTTGCAAATCCCTAACGATAATGGAAGTTTTATAAAATTCAACTGCATAATCAAAAAGTGTTCCGTAAAGAATCGGTCCTTCTAGGCCATCATAATTCTATAGTACTCCCACTTAAAATTAGAAGATTAATGCAATTTTCTTTGAGCAGATGTTTATTTGCACTTTACATGCCAATAGACTACAGTTTGAGTCGCTTTCTCATCCACCACACAAACGGCGTGGTAAACCGAGCACTCCTCGCGAAAAAAAAACTGTTTCGCAGTCCAAAAATTATTTCCAGCTCATGAGAACTCTCAAGAGAGATCCTTCATTCGAAGTTTGCTTAAACTTTCTGAGAAGTAAATGAAGTTTGATCATGGATCTGCCCGTTTCAACTTGAGAGATGTGCTCTCAACACAAACATTAGGCAGACGAGCGGGCTGAAGCTGCTCCTTTTATAGTCAACTCAAATCAGTCGAAAGTAACCGGGATTGAGCTCCCTAGGGTCTGAATTAAGGTACGTCTACCAGACACGCATTGATTGAAAAAAGTATACTCGTGATTTTTGACATAGTGTGAAAACATGTGGGAGTAGTAAATTCTGTTACAGTTTCATAGTTCGTAGAATTTTTTCGTTCAGCCAAAAAATCTAAGGATTAATAGTAGTTGCAAGAATCACAAATAAAGGTGATTTGAAATCTATTTGATTTGCAAATGTACATTAAAGTTAGCTGTAAAGGAAAAACGAACGTAAAAATAACTTAAGAATACTTATGGAGGGAATTTAATGAGAGTTTATCCGTCGAAGAATATTCACATATCATATTTTTTGACTTGTTCGGGTGTGAAAACAAATCATTTGGTGTTTTGAATTGTGCCCTAGTACCTTTTCCACACTAATCTGAACAGCAAATCATGAATGAATGTAAACTATCTTATGCTGAGAATGCTCAGACAGTGGATGTGGCTCTGATTCCTAACGCTGATTTCAAAGGATCTTTCCAAAATTTATACGAAAAATTACTCCGCTGTAGAAGCAGCAAGAGCTCCATCATTAGCCCCCTTCTCCTAACTCGAACTTTTCCTCCGAACTTCAGGAAATGTTGAGAACTCCAATCAGACCTTTCTAGCTCTCATAGTAGATTTCAAAAACGGCCAAGTTCTGCATTTGAACTTGCGCAGTATTTCAATGATGTACTATTACCCTCAAGCCAATTTTGCATACGTACAACTCTACACGAATAACGACATGATCAAAATTTCTATGTTTTCCGTCGGGCGACTAACTCAAGGAAGTCGACCATATGAAACTCCAACTTGACTCGAACTTTCATGGCTGCAGCAGTACTGTATGGATGACTTCTTCCACAAGTCATGCAAGCCTCGAAATGTATTTTTTTCAAAATAACTGTTCATTTGTAGCCCTGTCAGCAAGGTTAGATTTAACTATCGAGTCCTAACGACCAGCTACTCCAACATCTTACTTATTGCTTTAGAGATAACTGACAATAACTCTTAATAATTTCGGAATAATAAATCACATTGACCTCGACTTATGTAAACACACTCTTCCACTGATGAGAGACTCGTCAGAAAATTCATTTTCACTCCCAAGTGAATTGCGACTTGCAATTAAAAATTGGCTCAAGTCGTGGAAACGAATTTTCTGACAATTTTTTATCCTCTCGGCGAGTTTCATGTACTTGGAGGTGTGTTCTTCGATACTGTGACTGTGACGAGAAATTGACGGCCCACCTGCTTACAATTTTGTGCGGGTGTACGGTGAAGAAATTGCTTATCAAGATACTGGTCGGAGCGACTCAAGCCTCATCTGCCCACCTCCGCGCAACCCGGTGCCGTAATCTGGCGCAGCGCAGCAGCTGTGTCAGTAACATTCATTTATCAAAAGCTGCCATGCTCAAAAACCTCCTACTGGCCGCTGTGCACGGCATCCATCATATTTGGTCAACTTTTTTCCCTCAGCGCCGTGGCCAACAACAAATACGGCATTAATTTCTGATATTGTTTCAGGGTCCCAAGAAAATACCTCATTTCACCTAAACTGAGAGGATTTGAGCGAGATGAAGTGCATGTGGTCTCGCGCATTAAATATATATTTTAGCATCGGAACGCTAGATCCTTTGCGGGAAACTTCTTTTACGATGTCGAGACGATAGCTTATCGCAGTATGAAATCATCTTCTAATTCGACCACCTTGAACCGTGGATTTATGGCGTTCATTCCGTTGCGAGTGTCTGGTACAAATGGTGCTGACGGGAATTTCAAATGCTCAAAGATTTCCGTTTCAATGTTTCCTATGCTTTTCGCTTTCCTAAGGACCGACTTTGAAACTATTAACGTTCACAGGAGAATGGTAAAGAGGTTGTTTACGCATTTGTGGTATCAGAATTTGCATGCGCAACGTTTCTTTCTTTCCGTACAAATCAAATATAAAATCACTGATCCTGAACTTGCAATGTCTGCAAGAGTAACTCAAATGAAATTCGATCAAAAAGCAGAGTGCAAATAGATGTTACTCGAAATAATGCGACGCCTTTATTTGGGGGCAAAAGGTCGGCACAAAATGTACGCCTCACCCCCGGAAAAGGACATGCATGCCAATGGCCAATTATATTCGTGTTCGCTTCGATGAATCGTGAAAAATTCAGGAGCGATATTTGGGTATCACTGCGGCACGCTGTTGCTGGGATTGTATCTTTCGAACGTCGAATGTTTCCATTGAGTGTGTCGGCTCATTGAGCGCGGGGCGCTGATTTCTTCACTCATATCTTGACTGCAGGCACTGAAAAACGGTTTTTCTTGCTTGACAAACGCGGCATGGGTGGAAAAGCATTTTTATGTTACATATGATGCACATTAATCAACAATGATAATTGTTGAAGCGAAATTTCTGTCAGCTTTGCTTTTGAGATCAGCGTACTACAGCGTAAAGGCATCTTAATAAGATGAAAACAAGAACGCTAAGTGAACTTCGAAGCTAAATTAAATAAATATTCTGAATTACTAGAAATGGGAGAGGCTGAATCTTACTAATGTGTGTACTATGGATATAAAAAAATATAATTCAGATTTAGAATTGACAGTTCACCCGTATGTAAATGCCCAATGCAGTGAAATATAAGCTGCTTAGGTATTTTTATTAGTTTCGAGAAAGGAAATAATTCTTTGCGCATAGAGTCCTAAATAAAATATCCCGCTTCGAAAACGCCCAAAATTGTTCGCCACATCAAGAACAAAACTCTTAATTTTTTCAATTGATCAACGGTAATTCATAGAAAATTCAATTTAACAGTTTTGCAAACAGAATAGAAATAATTTCAAGATCTAGTACCAAGCATTGTTATATGATATACATTCCCAGCCTCCCGCAACTATTTACTAACATATAATTTTTGAACGAACATAGAGTAGCGAGCTTTGTGTGAAAAGGTGCGTGGGAGATTGCTCAAGCACCCTTCAAGTGCCCCTTGTATTGATTAATCTGCTGCGTTCGGTCGAGTCTGATTAATAACGAACATTGTAATAACGCCTCTTGTTAGCAGCATACGGAGCATTTGAAAGCATTGACGTGTACCTGCACAACCTACTTCTGATGAATGAAATGGCTTTGATGATGGAAATCTTTCTCTTATTTAATCGAAAATACTCGATCTTAGTAGAATGCTGATTGAATATTAACCGGGAAAAAATTACCAATCACTCCAATATTCTGTCAGCATGGAATGTAATCCGAGAATCAATTCGAATAAAAATTGAGAGAGCCTTTGAATGGAATTGAATACTGAGCAGAGCACACAGTGGCGGTCGCATTGAATGATCGCTTTCTAAGTCTCAAACCAAGCATTTCTAGGCCTCCGCACCGGTAAAAATGCCTCAAGCTTCCAGTTTATTTTTTTCAGTGATTGCGAGGATGTTATTATTATGCTTGCGTGAAAAAAGTTGTGATAATCACTAACATTTAAGATGTTGCCATCGGTGTTTGAAAAATCATTCTGGAATTGAAATTATAAATCGTGCTCGAAAATAAATTAGGCCGATTACGTTGAAATCAAAAACTGTATACAGTTCACCGAATTTCAAAAAGGCAGCCAGTGTGAAAATAGAAATACACTGTCCAGAAAACGCGTTTCAAATTATAATATGAGTCAATCTCCGAACAGTTCATTATCCTTTACATATAGAATAAATTGCGGTTTACTTACAAGAAACTTTTGAACACAATATTCAGGAAATCCAATTCAAGAATAATGAAGATTGACTCGTATGTTGCATGAGTTGAGCACTCTACATCAAATTTCTGAGAAAACTCGTCGTGTAACCCGTTAGAAATGACGGGACCTGCTCTATTTGTTTTTGAAATAAATGGTATTTCCCCAGCAGGACGTGACCTCCCTCTCGGATTGTCCGAGAGGCACTGAGTGTGGCTGCAATCTCACAATCAGTCAATCACATCGATTAAAACACGACGGTTTTTTAGTTTCAGATCCTAATCGGCGACTCCGTTACCAGTTCTGTGTAATGCGCAAACAGAGCAATCACTATTCAGTCTCTCTTCTAAAGATGCGAATAATTCTTACGGATAATTCAGTGCCAAATGATTTCAAGCAAAGCAAATACCGTCTTAGATTTGCTTGGGAATAGCTCCAGTTGCTTAACGGGAGAATTTGCGCCTGCGGGATAGATGTACAAATTATTTCAAGTAAACGTATGTAGCAGATTCCATTAAAAATTTATAGGGATTCATACTTTTATGAGGCTCTTTCATTCATATTTTATTCTATCTCGGAATACGAGAATCTAAATGGTTCAAAAATAAACCCGCATAGCGAAGCATTCTGAGAATTTTTGACGCCCCCTGAAGGCTAGCATTTGCTCTACAGCGTGAGTGGGTTTAGGTTAGCACGCGATGAAATTGTGGGTTCAGGTAAGCACGCGATGAAGTTGTGGGTTCAGGTTAGCACGCGATGAAATTGTGGGTTCAAGTTAGGACGCGAAGTTGACTCGTAAGTGGAAACGATTTTTTTTCTCACGCAGTACAATAACCAAGGCCGTTATTGGACTTCAAAAATTTTGCTTAGAATTTAGATGCACTCTGTGGCCGGGGCCTCGGCGACCTGCTAAGCACCTTTCATATTTCTGTCATTTCCGAAAAGCACGACGCGCGTTTTGTTCCAAACTAATTTAGTTTAGTTACGATTTTTTCCCGCTCGACGCGCAAGCCTCCCTCGCACTCGAGGCAATAAATCTGCTGGCCGCTGCTGCTGCAGTGGTAGGCAATCTCTGGTGCTGCTGCAGGGGCTGGGAGTGGGGAGTGGGGGAGTAGAAGGACATAAGGGAGTAAATGGGGATTGAGAAGTGACCGGGCATTGGGGAGCAAAACGCAGTTGGGGAGTAAAAGTGGAATGCAGTAAAAGGGAATAGGGGTATAAAAAGGACTAAGTTGTAAAAGGGGATAAAGGATTAGAGGATAAGGGAGTAGAAAGAGATGGGGAAGGAGAAGGGAATGAAATTAAGAGCAAGGGATCAGGCAGTAGGGGAGACAGCGAAGGAGGGAGGGAGGGGAGATGGCGAGGCCGCATGGGTTTTCCAACGTTACACATTTCTAGACAGACGTCAGGCATCTCGTCCAAACTTTGAACAGCAAAAAGCACTCAGAAGAACGTGAACCTTTATCAGCAATGAAAGTAGCGCAAGTCCAAATACATACGGAAGTGAAAGGAAGTGGGTTGTTTTATTTAGATGAGTGCACCTCTAAAATATTTTTCCTTTTGCCCGAAAGAGCAAGTAAATTACTCCAACCATAACCTTTTCCACCCGAAATGTTTGAACATCGTTAACGTTACGATCCTCAGAATCAATAGAATTTTTCTTCTTTTTTAATGTGACGTTAATATGTATCTACAGCATAATTAATTTACATCAACATTTAAAGCAATGTAAAAAGTATGATCGGCAGCCTCGTCTGGTGGTTCAAAGTCAAATTGTTTTACTAGTCGTCATAACTTACTTGAGTCATGTATGCTTTATAGAATACTTTTCAAGCTCTGAATCTTCATTCCTGATATCGACTTTTAGTATTTGTGTCTAAGTTTCTGCGCACGATAAGGATTTTCGTAAGCTAATTCTACGTACTAACTATTTTGATTTTTGTAATAATATCACTCGTAGAGTATTCTCAAACTTGAATTGAATAAGTACAGCAGGTAAATAAAAAACTAAGTACTTCTTCACTCGATTTAAGTAATTCTTCAGATTTTCAAGGTTGTATCTCGGGCGAATTGTGAACATCGCTTGCACTCGTCGCCATATTCCCTGAGAACTTTTTACTTTTTCCTCACACCCTGAAAGTAAAATTCCTCTGAAAAGTTATTCAAGTCCGAAAGAATGATAAATAATATCATATTACAGACTGTTCGTTTGTGTATTATATCGTGCCCCTGTTTCTCGGTGGAATGAATGATTTGCTGTTCGCAGTGCTTGCACAATGCATGTGTGTTGTGTTCAGTCATTTCTGGGAAATTGGGCTACTAATTTACAATTGCTCCATCCGCCTGAGGACACTAGTGTGATGTAGTGCGGCGAAAATTATTTGTATGCCATGAATCACATTGAATGAACCGAGTATAGTATGAATCGTGATTGAATATCATTTTATCCACGATATTGCTATTGACACTGAGATTTACTTTTCAGGGTTTTTCTGTCCCGTATTAGTGGCATACACGTACTAGAATTTGAGGCAACAGGAAGATTAAAAATATGTCCTTGTAACATTTAAAAAATTCTTAGAAACACAACTGATTAAGATTTTTATCAAACCACGTAATAAAAATGAAAAGGCTCCTAACTGATTCAAGTTTCCACAAAACATGATAAAGAAATTTCAGTATTTTAGAAAGTAGTTACATTTTGCCCATCTATATTGTAACGCACTTTCAATAACGGAAATTTTGAGATGTACGCGTCAAAAGGGTTCACTGAGAAATAAATTTAACAGAATGTGACGAGATTTCTCGAGTACCTAGGATTTAGGCGCGTATCTTGTTTTTAACCACGGGCATGTCAGGTGAAGGAAAGAGGGACTCAGATACGATCTACTCCGTTCAAATACGATTAGCGGAGACTTAGAGAAGAGATGCTGGTGGTGATGCTGGTGGTGATGCTGGTGGTGATGCTGGTAGTGATGCTAGTGGTGATGCTGGCGATGATGCTGGCGATGATGCTGGTGGTGATGCTGGCGATGATGCTGGCCACGAAACGTGCCTTGATGACGCCAGTGCTTACAGTAAACTAACTTAAGTTGCATTTTTTAGCATTTTCAAATTCTCCAGTTCCTTATGGTAGCAGACCGTAACAATTATCCCTGGTCACTTGCTCTCGTTTTTCAAATTTACCGAATTAAAAACTAGCTGTAACCCCTCAAAAGCACCGAGATATGCTGCTTATATATGAAAAATAATTCGCTCAGTGTCTGAAGTTGAGTTGGCAATTTGGAATGACGACAACAGTTGCAATAACATGAGTAATGGCAGGCATGAAATTAATGAAACAGAACAAATTATTCAAATTTATAGGTGTAACTAAATTAAAAAAAAACATGATTTCTTAATAGATCTTATGACTATACTTACTACCAGGCCATCATTGACTACGCTGATTGTATAGACCACACACGTTTGATAACATCAACAGTGATCGATTTAATGGTAATCGAAATTTATGGATCAGAGTCTAGAAGCATCAAAACATCTTCCAAGAGCTCACCAAATGCTGCCAAGCAATATTTCATGTTTCACAGCCTGTGGTAATGACTTCGAGTCGACACCAAATAGTGATGGAAATTTGAATGGACATAGCAGTGTGTGATGGAAACAGCTGTGACCCTGGAATGGTTGGAAGCCAAAGTCTACCTCTTGATCTAAGAAGATGAGCATTCGACGAATTGTCCTGCATAGAAGCTAAATTCTGATGCTTATTTTAACGTAGGATGTAACTGAATGAGATTAATTCCACGGGATAACATTTCTTTCGGGTTACAACTGGTGGCCTTTCTCTAGCATCTTTAATTCGGCTGAGGTTGTTCGCCTGCATAAATAAGTCACAAAAACTTCCGTGGGCATCACTGCACAAACTGCAGCTTTTGCTCCAAGAAAATGGAAGGCAGCGGACCACCTTCATCGCCAAGATGGCCTCGCTGCGCCCTGACTTCAGAGACGACTTTTTTACGGCGCTATAAACAAATTGGAAAATCAGGGTCACCGAAGGACGACTAAACCCAACAGTGATAGCCAAGTCATGGACCAAGCCACAGACTCGTTTATCACCCCAACTTACGCTGGAATTCTACCGTGATTTTAGTTCAAGATATGTGATGCTCATCAAATGAAAAAACATTTATCAAACCGGATTAGGGTGTAACAATGTGCAACCAAAAACGGCACGAAAATTTAAGGTATCGTTGAACATTGACCGATTTGATGGTAGTCGCTTTTTTCGAAGTGAAGGTCTGAGAAAAACTTGAAGTGGCTGGAGTATAATTCAACGATCTCGTCTGGCTTGCTGGCGGGCAAGCACCGCTGTGAAATAAACCTTGTTTCCTTGTTCAAGTTCAACCTTCGCTCTATGTTTAATGGAACGCTAACCATTTTCCTTCCGAGCGCTGCAGTTGTGAAATTAATTTGAAGCTCTCTCCATGATGTGTTCTGCTGCTTCAATGTAAATTTACGTAAATATCATTTACCAAGTTTAGTCAAATTATCTTTTAGAAGTTCAACTAAATTTTGTATGCAATATCTACTTCAAAATCTTGAACATCTTATACATATCTCCATTGTTTTCAGTATAAATTTGAGCTTTTTCATGCATTTTATATTTTGCAGCAGGTATATATTTGTCATTCCTGTACTATCTCACTAATACTTCAACTTTTTTTTCTGATTGATATGATTCTGACTTTCATATTTTCTCATCTCGAAGCTGCAACACTACTTACAAGCGTACTATCAGTCAATTCATTCGAATGTTATTTTCTCTTGCATCTTTGAAATTATTTAAATTCTCATTTCATTTGTGTGCACACGCTGTCCTTGTAGTGAAACTTCGTTGAAAATATCTTAATTCCTTGAACTTTTTTCAAATTAGCAAGGTCAGCAAGCGCTGTACGTCTGCAACATGTGTGGAAAGCCAATTCGTTTTTTTAAGTCTCAAGTCGTATAAATGGATGAGAAACTGACATTGAGACGCCTAATGTATTAAACAACAGCAATGTAAAAGCTACCGAAAAATGCTGTCTTTAAATATGACCACGATGTCTCAGTGCAAACATAAAACTGAATTAATAATGAATGAACGTTGACGGTTATCTGCTCTTGCATTTAAAAATAACATAAAAACTAGTGGACGCCCACATCTAACACACATCACCTGGCATGATGATTTTCCACAGGGTCTTTCCTCCTCTTTCTGTGTTGCGCAAACTCGATTCAATCGAGGCAGTGGTGGAAAATCAGGATAAAATTGCAGTATTTTTAACAGCACTCCGAACGCGCCATCCGCCTGCCATCTTCCTACATTTTACGGAGCCGCTAAAACTGAGAGGAAAGTAATCTATGCAGAATTGGAGTTTTTACTTGCTGGAGAAAATTCGTTACTTCACCTATACTGGCATGAGAAGCAAAGATACTCAGAAGTCAGCAAATGTCTGGAACAATTAAGTAAAGATGAAAACAACGTTGGGAATTTTTTTAATAAAATTCAGAAGTAGATTTGATGCTGGCGGAAACGCGTGTGTTAAGTCTCGCAACATAGCGCAGTGGCGCTGTGCTGTGTGTCCGTTAGAATGCTAAATTAGTTACCATTTTTGTTCATTGTTTTTCAGACACATAAATTCCGCGTTTTCTTGTGAGAGTTCGAGTGCAACTCAAGGTAAAAAATAAGTATAAGAGTCTCCATCAACTGAAACAAATACATGAAACCAAATGTAGCGATCTCTGATAAGCTTGTTGAAAACGATCGAATTTAATGGTTTTCCTCGGATGTGCATATGCTGTAATACAGTATATATGATCAAATTACTTTCCTGAGATTTTACGCGTGACAAGTTTTAGTGTCCGAATCAGAGTTTGAGTGCAAAACTTTTAAGAATAGACAAGAAAATGTGTTATGGTATTCTTACGTTGATAAGGAATCGTTCGCAGTTACAAGAAAGCGTAATGTTAGTATAGGCTAAGCTCAGTGCTGCTAACCTTTGCACTTGAACAACTTCGGAAACTTTCATTTGCTTTTACAATCCGCACTTTCGCACTCAAGACTACTTTCTTTCAAGTACACATTCAATGACAAAATTTGGAAAAGGTACGTGTTACTACGAGCATAAATTTTAAATCCCAACCAGGTAACTTGGATATGGCAGAGTTATTCGCTGTTTTGTCTATACCGTGCGCAATGTAACCTCGGTATTTGCATCA
This sequence comes from Orchestia grillus, assembly GCA_014899125.1. Classification (NCBI taxonomy): domain Eukaryota; kingdom Metazoa; phylum Arthropoda; class Malacostraca; order Amphipoda; family Talitridae; genus Orchestia; species Orchestia grillus. Next base: position 19,375 of record VOMN01033405.1, on the reverse strand, counting down.
GGAACTCCTCAAACATCATATCAATGAGACTCAAAAATCAATGTTGTCTGCAGAGCTATTGCAGGCAGTCCGCACTGGTGCCATCAATCGACGTGCCTGCGTAGCAGAGCGTTCCATCGCCTGGTCTAAATGAGATTCTAGGAGTCGTCAATCTCAGGTGACGCTTGCTAATCCGCCGTCTCTGCTAGATGCCTACACCTGATCTCTGATGAACTCTGCAGGTCGCCAGACTGACTGAACACGAGGCTTTGCTGCACAGAAGGTGCTTCCCTCTAAACGGGGCGCATATGAGTGTGTGAAGGGGGGGGGAGCAAGAGATTTAATTAGGTAACACACAGACACACGCACATGCACACACATGGTGCTCTGAACACGCGTAATTCAAGTCAATACACGCTAGCAAATGTCAGGTTCTAAATTTTTCTGTTTTACTCAAAGAGACTGCTATTTGAAATGAATTTTGTACTCGAAGAACTTAATGAAGCGTAATGCGTGTTTTTAGTATTATTTAAGTAGTTGCGTGACAATGATATATATTTGTCTGCTTTATAAATTTGGCTTTTTTGACCTTGGTTGAAAACCCCTCAGGGGGCGTAGGGTAGGCAGTAGGGTTAGGTTAGTTGGATTTGTCTATATTATGTGCTGGGGACTGGCGAATCCATAGGAGTACTGTTCGGTTACCTCAGCTACAAATATGTCTTCGGGACTTTCATCTCTCGTATCCACTTAGCTATTCTCAATTTCCTTGCCTTCTTTCCTATCTCTTCCCTGTCTTTTCTTCTGTTCTTTCTAAGCTTGCTGTGTCTATGTGTAAGGAATCCGGTTTAGGAACGCACCTGTGCAAGGACTCCACGTTTTCTACAGTTCATACTAAACGATCTCTTCTTCTTTTCGCTCATTTTGGACCACATTTCGTGTGAACAGGGAGCTTCAAACAAACGATCAGTTATCATTAATCTTTTTCGGAAAGCGCAGAATGAAACTCCAGTTATTCCATATTTGCGGATGTGAGAAAAACTTCGTTAGTTCACTAATTTAAAGTTCAGATGACTTGTATACCTTGAAACAAATTGAAAGCTAAATTGCTTTCAATATATTTCTATAGTACTCAATCGAGTATGCAGCGCTTTGAACTGCTGTCCTCTTCACGAAAACTATTGGTTTTAACTCTTGTTCTTATGGGGCGCATGGCTGCATAAATGTGCGACAGATTAATGGACGTGCAAACAATTTCCGCTCTTAACAGCTGGGACCAAGAAATGATCAGAACTAGGACTACTTGAAAATGATTGGCTATTTTTAATAATTCCTTGATTTATAGGCTCACATACATAATTTCTTTCTTTCGATGCTGAAAGAGTTCTAACAAAATGTTTCATCATCGCAAAACCCGGGAATATTAATTGAGAGCTAACTTTTTGTGACAGGGAATGAAATGTTACAGCGAAAATCGCAGGAGCGATATGCTTTTATATTTGAGCTTGGATACTAAAGCTTACCTCACCATGAACTTCATCATTTTGGTGATGTATGAGTTAGCGTAAAACGTTGTATGCTTTTTCACTCCTTTGTTATAATTAATTGAACTGTTCATTGTTAACTTTTAGGTTCTAAGCTTAACCCTACATGTGGTAGAATTAATTCAAATTTAAAATTATCCTTTTGTGCAAACACTAGTCCTCAGGTATGCTAGGATGTTATGTCTTGTTTGAAATAAATTCGTGTAAAAATCTCCAAGATAATTGTAACTTCGATTTAAAAAAAATTCACAAACTTAAATATTTTTCGAGACATGCTGTAAAAGTTTTAATGAATTATTGCTTTTCAGCATCACTGCTTCAAAATAATAGTGGTACTTGAAAATCAACACTACCCGGCAAAAACTTTTATCACAAACTGATGAAATGTAGATTCAATTAAAACAATTTCAAGCTGGTTTCCTCTAAATAATTTAAAGAAAAATAATATGGTAACAATAGTTGCGTTCAGTGTCACTGGTAGTCGGTACTGCACCTGATCCCTTCGACAACATGCATCAATAATCCCACTGGAGTAAATCTGCAAAGCAAGCCCATGTCTTTAACGAAAGACAAAGTATACGTTTGTAATGGACTGAGAAATTCGCTAGAGAAGTGTTTCACATGATGACCATTGGGCTTACGGCTGGGCGAAGAACAATTGCTCAATTGAAAAAAGGGGCTAAGTGCAGTCCTTCAGTGGTCATATTGGCAGAGCTAAGATTCTGAATACTTGCGACAGGCGTTCTTTGAAGCAATTGTCGAAATCATACCGACGGAAAAGTGTTCAGCTGTTGACTGCTTGTTCAACGAAGGTCCTAAAAAAATTCTGCTCGAACCATGAGCCGAAAACTGAATTAAATGGTTTTAAGGTGTTGCGCCGCCAGCAGGCAACCAATGGTCAGTAAAGCTAATCGAGCAAAACGGCTCTAATTTGCAAGAGACTACGAAAACTGTGCAGTGGAGCATTTGAAACACGTGCTGTGGTCGCATGAGTGGATGTTCACCTCGTTCCAGAGAGACGGCCGAGTTAGAGTGAAACGGGAAGTTCATGAATATTTGGAGCCTTCATGTATCGCTCTGACATTACAGGGTTACAGGGCCAATGTAATGATCTGGGACACTCCACAAGTCGGGATTAGGTTCAGTAACCTTTTGCAGCAATAAATGAAATTCCAGGTCTAATCGAACATCCGACGGGACCAAGTACACCCGTCCTTGGATTTTTATTTTCCTGATGGTTCCGGTTCATTTTCACAACGCTCGCATTCACCGGTCTCTTGTAGTACAAGACTGGTTCAGGGATCACGGGAGATCATTTTCTCATACGGCATGGCCCTCGCAATATCCTGATTTAAACCCTATCGAAAATTTGTGATACCAACTGGAGATGGAGCTGCTAGCCTCAACACCTTTTCCTTTGTCAGAAATTTTTTTGAATGTTTGCTTGTACTTTTGACAAATATTCGTTACGATTGTTTCCAAAATCTTGTTCAATCTATGTTAAATGGAAGGGAAGCTGTAATCAATGTAAAATGGAATTAAATAAACTAATTAGCATGATTGCATTTGTTACATCCACATTTGCATAGAGTGCAACAAGCTATATGGCTGGGTAGTGCATGCTGTCGTAGACAAAGTATCTTGTGTGAATATATGACTCCTAAAAGTTGACGTCAAATTGTAAATTGGAATCATAAGCCTAATGTTATATGCTTAGTTATAGAACTCTATGCATACTATCATAGGCTAAGTTACACGATGTTGAGCTACTTGTTCAGGGGCTTAAATTATAGCCCATGCACTTTTATCCCGAGTGAAAGTATGGAGATTTTACCCCAGCATTGCATGTATCCTTGATCTGTTTATTAAGAACTAAAAGGAAAAATATTTTTATCTCTCGTGGTAAAATAGTTATCAGATAATATTTTGTGATAGATATAGCATAAAATCTTTTCATTTCTTTTCGATATGGACGATACCTGATCAATTGTCGGCCACGTATTTTGTGTTCAGCAGACTTTTAATTTGTTATCTGTGTCTGAAGAATACCAAAGTTTATGTTGAAAAGCATGAAATAGCTAAGAAGTGGAAACCAAGTAATCGTACGTGCATGTATACGTTCTAAATAAGATAATACCTACATATGCGTACAAGAAACTAGAATAAACTCTACGGAATATTGAGCCAACATTCAAGTATCTCGAGCACGTTTATTTTAAAAAGAAAAAATAGAAAATGAGGATTTATGACGTACAAGTTAGATTTTGAGCTTTAAGAGACTCGTCCCCTCAAGCGGTAAAGAATAGGCGATGAAGTTAGGTTAGTTAGGTTTGTCTGTCCCATGCTATGAAGGCTGGTGACCCCAGGGGTGCTATGTTGATGACCTCAGCCGTAGATAAGCCTTCAGAAATTCTATCTGTTGTGCCCTTTTTGATTCTTTCAATTTTCATACCGTCGTCGCTATTACTTTTTTTATTTCTTTCCTCTCCCTTCTTAACTTGCTGTTTTTATGCGTAGTGAATCCGGTGTGGATGCACACCTGTGGGTAAATTCCATGTTCCTACATTCCATAGTACATGGTTCCTCCGTCTTTTCATTTCTTTGTACCACATTACATGTGGATAAGAAATTGTAAACGAACTAATGATCAATTTAAATGTTCGTTCACAAAAATGGCCATCATTGAAAAGTTATGTCACTTTTAGGTATGCAACTTATTTTCAAATTTGTATTGGGTGCTAATTCATTCCACTTGACTTCGCTTCGTGAACGCATCCTTAGCAATAATGCTTCAAACTTCTAAGCAAAATTTCCAATCGATTTTTCAAATGAATTTGCGTAGTTTGTAAATAAATACGAGAAAATCTTATCCTTTGGGTGCTCAATTCTAAGTCTCAGAAGCCTTGCCATCAAACATTTAATGAAGTTGATGCCATGGGTGCGCTGAAAAAAGAATATTACATTAACATTACAGATGATTCAGTAAAACGCACTCTTCTTCTCAAACGACTTCTGAAGTCCGCTAATAATTGCGGATCATGCCTAAGATGGCGGAAAATTCTGGCAAGTTTTAGGCATTAAGGTTTCGTTGAGGCCTTTTTCCTCGGGTGAGGAGATAGCTTGCAAGAGGTTGAACCGATGATATTCCCTCGATTCTTGATAAATGAAGACAGTTATGTGCGTATTACAATTACAGTGCACTGACTCTCGCTCCGTTTCCGGCAGCAATGTTGAGAGCCGCTGCTTGAACCGTGGTAAATCTGAAGAATGTAGAATTAATGAAGTTCTTTGAATTCACGCGTTTTCCGTTTTACAGACAGCCGCTCTTCCTGCTGGAGATCATGGCAGAATATTTGAGAGAAGCAGATGCGCAGTATTGAAAAGTTGGTGCATAATTACATACTTTGGCTACTTGGGAAACTAAGAGTTTGACTCTGCTCTTGCGTAGCCTGCTGCCGCTTTACGACGGGAGAAAAAACCACTCATGTAATAGGTCATTGAAATCACAAGGACGTGAGATGATCGTAACACAAATTTATTCATGAAGCTCCTTCTTCCCAAGTACACACTCCAAGATTGAGATCTACTCTAGGATTGATGAGGAAATATCGTGAATAATTTACCATACGAGCTCGCACTGATAAAGAAAAAAGAAAATCGTGCACCTGGGATCAGGAAACCGAAATAGAAGAAATTGCGTAAGGTAAATTGTGATTTCTCGTTGTAAATTGTGAGTGAATGTGAGAATGCTATGTCGTCATATCAAATCGACTATCTAACCCTCAACTAAAAAATATCAAAATAAGCGATGGTCTTCAATGCATGTTCACTACCGATGATAAACGAAAAGCCATAATTTTTGCTACGGAACTTATTTGTGAGCTCTGTTCTTTAAAATTTATTACGTGGTCTTAACGGCTGTTGTTAACTAGAACAAGTTACTTATTATTTGCTGAATTGAGTTTCACATACAGATGGATTTATTTTTTCATCAATGCATTCGTAAAAAATAATAGTCTAATCCCCTCAGCTGATGTCCAGCGTTCGCTGGGTGAGTGCCGAAAGAGTTGAATCCTTCAACAGACGCACATAGTTGTCTTTCTTGATGTCACAACTTTAGGAATACATAAAAAATTATTCATTTATGCTTTGTTAGAAACGCTTGAGGGCTGAGTAACGTTAAATATCGTTTTTTCAAATGTTTCGCACACTACACTAAAGCAACATGGATGCTATCCCTAACCAAGTATACTGCAACTAAGTCGAGACGACTGGAGTGTTCAAAATTTTCATGGGTCCGAATTTGAACTCAGCAAAATTATTTATTCCTTAAAATGAGAGTTTAAGTGAAGTGGCGTTTATTCAGTTATTTTATTTTTGCTTCTGTGAATTCATTTTATTGAGCGAAGAAAACTATACTATAACTGTACAAGCTTACCTATGGTGAAGGTAGACTTGGATTGCGCATTGTGTAAGGGAATAGGCTACTGCTCAACTGTACAGCATTGATATGGGTCAAAAAACGGTTTTAATTTGAAAGGGCAGCCATATGATGCGAAAATGATGAATAGGCAAAAATTTGTTAGACAATGTAGAGTATAGGCACAGCGCTTTATGCAGAGTACGGACTTCATTACAGGTAGAATTGAAGCGTAGAATTTAGTTAAATTCACATGCGAAACACGTTCCTCATTCGCCAAATTTGCGAAAAAATACATCCATAGAAACGGTGGTAGGAAATATTCGGAAGCCGTGCTTGATGGAGCTAATTGAAGTTCATCGCTGGTTAATTGCGTCATTCATGATTGAAGCATTTGAAGGCAACGAGTTACACCCCTGAGAAAATTAGGCCCAATTCGCTTACTAGACTGTAATCTAATTAATAGGCAAAATTCACACAGAAATTTCCAGCTGCCCCGAGGTTCATTACAGTGATTGATCTTTGTTCTGGTACACACGAGGTGCGCTACAGGCTCAACTCACGAGCACCGACAGCACAGGGCCTCATAGCTCGAGTTATGTGAGTGCGACATGCTGTGGTGGTCACACCACAAACTCCTCTCTCGTGTCACCTTCATCGCTGGCTTAAAGTGGTTATGGCACGCGTAGCATTTGCTCCAAACACGCGTAAACGTAATGATTACCATAGATTTCCCCTTTCCGGCTACATATTTAGCCCGCATGAATTTGTATCATATTCACCCATGCACGTGAACATGCACGACACGAGTGTTGCTCCCCCCCCCCTTTACACAAAAAAATGTAGCATTTACGTTTGAAGTTTTCTCAGTTAAATTTAAAAAATAATTCGCCTTCAATTCCATCCTCAACGAATCCTCGTAAAAACCGGCCAGACGAGCAGCCTACTGGACAACCTACGCATGTAAACTACGCACGCATAGCCAAAAAGTTGTACTGCTGCTGTCGTACCGTGTGCGCCATTCTGTAACGCAATGTTATACTCAATTTTGAAAATTTTTGTCAGTCTTCGAAGATTTCAAAAGTTTTCTGAGTGTAAAATATGTACTCTAACTCAGAAACAAGTCTATATTCATATAGTGCGCGTTAGACAGAACGCTCAAAAATGTGCGGTAAAACCCGAAAAATTCTATGAATATACATAAGGCAGTTGAAATGTGACCAGTTATTTTAGCTTCCAATTAGTATTGCTTGGTATCCCTAATTCGGAAAAGCTAGATATCTTATCTCAATTAGTCGTTGAGTGAAATTACCAAAATAATTATACATGAGCCGAGATGATCGAGACGACTGCTTAAAGGTTTCCCTTGATATTTCATCTTGGTGGACCTTCACTATACAGTTTGTTCATATTCACACAGTTTTTAGTATTCAGCATCAATTTGCATAGAAATGGAAAGAAAAAAAGTTTTGGATGCACTAGACTAAGAAAATTAAGGAGCACGAAAGCCCCATTACTGTACAAAGAGAATGCGTTACAGCGATAGATTGAATCAGGTGCAGTTGCTGGCAAGTGGAGGCATTCACTGCAGTGGAAGAAACGCTGCGTTTTGGGATTACTTTCATTTTTTGAAAGTGAGCTTTTTGAAAACCAACCATGTTCAACCTAAATTGGTACTGTTGCAAACTTGTCAATTACTGACTGAACAAGCTAAAATGTCATGTTTTACGCAGCTGTGTTGGTGGAACATTGAATATGAGCAAAGAGATTTTTCCTAAAAAGTTGAATCTATTTTCATGCTCTTACTTAAGAACAAAGAACATGACATACTGAATTAAACAAGCATCAGGATTTTCCAACGTTGATGGACGAGCTTCTTTGCTTCACAGGAAGTATTAACTCAATTTTAACATTTTACGTCCGATCTACATATGCGATTCACGAAAAAGAGCTGGCCCTCGTTTACTTTAAATCTTCTTTCTATTAATACATTTTAAGACAGGTACAACTTAATCTTCCATGGTATGTGATATACTTAATACAAAACTTTCGTTGTTCCCTGCGAGGAAGGATGGTCTGATTTTATCATTATTTCATCAACATGAGCGTCAATAACTGAGCAGAGTCGCAATGGTTCAAAACTTTCACGTCTTAAATCTAATGAAAGATCAGATTTGATATGAAAAATATATGAATGTTTAGTGGTTTTTCAAAGCAGCTTGTGCGTTAAGCCCTATTTATTTCAAGCACGGTTGATGTTTTTGAAAAATATTTTTGTAGACACGTTTTGCATTAGTTTCTGCAATTCTAGCTGCACCACCTGTGCAGATGGTGCACAGTTAATTGTCTCATGGTGTTTGATTCATTACTTCGCGGTGTATGACAAACTCCCTCATAATGGACAATTAAAATTGCCTCGGAGTGCATGAGAAACTGCCTCGTGGTGCATGAGAAACTGTCTCGTGGTGCATGAGAAACTGCTTCGTGGTGCTCGAGTAATTGTCGCGTGGTGCAAACTGAATTGCCTCATGATAATTGAGCAATTGCTTCTCGTGGCACTAAAATAAAATTACAGCGTAAAATTCAGACAATTATTGTTGATTAATGACTTTTTGAATTGGTTGTAATATTTTACTAAAAATAGTCGTTATAATTGCTATTACAAATGACAGCCGAATCGAATAGTGACTATTCACTCGCAAGGGCAAGCACCACAAAAACTTGTTCAAAACTCTCCTCTTAGCGATAGTTTGTTCCTGAAACACGTGTCAGTAATCCAAAATATTTGCTTCAATTTATTGCTCTAAGAAACGCATGTATGTATGCATTTAATAGAGGCAATTGTGCCTTAAATCAATCAAAGCCCTCAAGTCGAAATGATTGCTATCCAATTCGCAGTTATTTTATGAAGTACTGCAATGGTGTGATATCTTCCTACCTACCGTGCGCGGTGGTACGGTGGTGCAAGCTAGCTTCTTGAACATTAATCTTTTCTTTTAAATTAACTTTATAATTTTCTTTAATTGCCAGCGAGTGAACGTATTGTATTCGTTCTCAAGAGTGATTAATAAGAATTTTTTTAATTCTTTCTGAGATGTAACACTGCAATAGTGACGCGAGTTCAGCATTAGCTTTCCTGGGCATGGCAGACCGCGAACAAACATAGTGTTCCGATGCGAGCGTAGAATAATGGCAAAACGATAGTAAACATGAGCTGGGTGTGTATTGGGATTGGAATATTTAATATAAGTGCACCGAAAAATTGCGTTCATAGTTTAAAAATAGTTTAAAAATAGCCAGAAGATTATTGCTGCTTTTACGGTAAACTCTAAGCAAGATTTTTTTGTAACTTGTAGTTCTTGAAACTAATTAGTGCTGTTTTTATCGCTGGTCTTTTGTTTCAGCCATGTGTTCAAAGTTTCCATTTAATTTTTCCGTTGCATTATTTCATTAATTTTGAGTTTTAATCCACATTCTTCTCTCGATGGTAAGATGTTTGAAATGAGCTCACGCGTTTCCTCAATTGCAAAAATGTGTAAAATACACCGAGGTTTTTCACACTGGAGAAACTCCCTCTTTTATATTTTGAAGTGCCTATTATGAACTAGAACAACGTATGTAGATAGTGTAGGCGAGTATCAAAGTTACCTAACTTTTTCAGACAGCCCAACTCGAAGCAAGATCTCTGGGAAGTTCCGATACAATCCCCATCGGGCGTCCTGCATGTGAGAGTTACTCGATTTTTTGCGTATTTTTCGAGATATATTCGATTTTTTGCGTATTTTTCGACTGTCCATGGAACAGTAACTGGTAAAGTAACATGTGGCGTGCAGGGCACTTACACTGAGCGGATGCTTTGTTCCGAGCATCAAAGGGGCCATTGGAGACAAAAACCCGCATCTTTTGTGATGCATATTTGTATTGTTGACGTGCAACGAACAAACTCCCAGCTCGAACTTAACCAGAACCATCAAAGTTTGTCGCCACAAAAACAGCGCGTTTTTGCCCGTTTTATTGATACGGAATCAAATTACTTGACTATAAAAACAGCCTGAGCTCCAGTAACAGTTTAATTCGAGTGTGACGGCTCGTGTTCGGCATTCTAGTGCTGGAGCTCCCGAGAGTCAAAGTGGCAAATACTCAGCTCACTTTCCAGTCGACTCTAAATCTCTCTAGAGGCCTCGCAGTCAACAAATTCAAGCTTTGCAGTTCAAAAGCCGACATAGCGAAGAATTTCCTTACTCTATCTCAGTCAAAATCAAGAATCTTTTTAAGCTGTCGCTGGCAACCAAATCAAGAACTACTTTACCATGACAGAGTTCCTAAACTAAGATCCTTCTTCACTACATCCGGGCGACGTCCCATTCAACACGTATAGCAAAACGAGAACTCGCTAAATTTTGTTCTCTCAAATGCTTCAATAATGAGAATGACTAAGGCGCTCACCGTAAATTACTGGAAAAAAGTTGAATTTGTAAGCTACGTCATGGCAATTATTTTAGTATTCACGACAATTCTGGGAGTGGTTGTTTCTCTTGAGAGTAGCCTGCTGCAGATATTTTCGGTTAGTCTGACGGAGAGTGAATTGACGAGCATGTCCGTAACCAGACGACCAGGCCTGACCATGTTACGCTGCGGTGCGCTAGCCGCGCGGATGGTCGACTCGACGCCAATGTTCTGCCTTGTCAACTCCGGCGACTGCCTTCTTGTGACCAACGCCACGGATCCGGCACACTTAAACAGCCGTAACCAGTCGATTTCCTTGCAGTGCTACACGTTCCTCCGGCCTCTACTTGCTAACGGTTAGGACGATAGTAGGTTTTACTGTGTTATTCCTTCAATGGTCGTTTTTAACTTAGCTGGTAAATGGAAGGCGTGATGTGAATTTCACTATATTTTTCTTTAAATGCCGTTTTTAACCTTGCTTGTATGTAAATGAAAGATGCGGTGTAGATTCTAGCTTATTTTCCATTAATGTCGATTTTAACCTGGCTGAAAAATACTGATGTGGTGTAGATTTTACTCCTATTTCATTTATGGTCATTCTTGGGCCAGTTAGATAAATGAAAGACGAGATTTTTCCTTTGATCGTCTTTTCCCTTTGATCGTCCCGGTGAAAGCTCAAAGTCAATAGAAAGATTCAAGATACAACCTGTAGCTCCCTAGGTGTAGTCTCTCCTTGAGAATCGCCAGACGACGTAATGTGTGAATAATGGTTATGGTAAATTAAAGATAGGTTTTGTGGTGAACTATTTAATAATTTTGAAATAAAATCCTCTCTTTATTGACAGGTGAATCAATTGTATTTTAAAAGTACAACCAATTTCACTTCACATAATCTTAGAATAGCTAAATTATTTCTTTTGTATTCGTCTAATAATTCCTGAATTTCTGTTGGTTGAATTTACGCTAGCGGCCATATGATCCCGAGTGATCCTTTTCATGTTTGTATGTTTCCTAATCGTACATAGAGTACTATTTATTAATGAGCTATTGATACACAGATTGTCTAGCAAAATGTATACCTCACTTTAGAACATAAATGATTTCCCTTACATTTAGGATATTATTGTGCAAAATATTTAATATAAAGTATGAAGTTTACAAAAGTGTGAGATGCACTGCGTTTGATAATAAAATACTGAACAATAACAGAGAAACAACTATGCTAATTAATGTACCCGTTTCTAAAATAACCTCGGAGACCCGAGACGAATAAATTGTGTTTATATAAAACTTGTTAAACTGGTTTTGAACGCAGCCCTACGAGAAAAAAAGAAACCAGGGTACGAGCTTTACGCCGAATTTCTATAGTTTATTCATTGCATGTTGGTAGGCTACAGAGTATAAAGTATAAATGTTTTTGGATTTTTACATTATCATTACAATTCTGAAAAATATTCAGTAAACATTTGTATGACAATTACAAATATCTTCGAACAAAAATTTTATTTCATTAACGTTGCCTCTCCTTTTCGTTTTTATCGTCTAAGACAGAATTGCCTCTAGGGGATCTTGTATGCTTTTACTCTGAGGTATTTTCTGAGCAGCGATAGCATTGGGGAACGGCTCACACTGGACTCTTTACCTATGTCTCTCGCATCCACTGGCGGAGTTCTTCGCCACTTTCGTTCGTTGATCTTCAACTTTTTTGTTCCTCCTTGTCTCATGGGGGTACTTCTGATTCTTGAACTGCACCTACCAGTCTTTTTGAGTCGTTTGATTACTTTGAAAACGCTACACCGGCTTTCCGAATCATGCATTAATTTGAAAATTTCTGAAGTTGACTTTCCACTCCTGCACAAGCTTGCATCCCTTCCCCTCTAGCAACGAGGGGAGGCAAGTTGGCTTTCCCTTCCTGTACAGGTTTTCATTGCTTGCATTCATTCACTATTCCTCTGTGTTTGAACATTTCGAAAATATAGTTGAGCTTCAATCTGAATCTGAAAAATTTGATGTACAGAGAATCGAATCAACTGCAAATAAAACGGTAAAATTTTTATTATTGCTGTTGAAAATATTGTTGGAAATTATTCTACACTATGTTGTTCCACCCTGTACATAGATTCTAAAACCCTAAGATCATTCTTATCACTAACTGATACTAAACTTTTAAATTGGCTAGGGTGCAGGGACATCACACAGCGCGGAGTGCAACTAGACGGTGTGTAACCTGTGGGACGAGATAAAATCTTACCTGTAAAACTACTTCAGCCTGCCTACTCCAAAATTTTTGTAGAAATAGTTCAATAAGCACTCCTTATGTACTTGCACACCGTGCTCAACTAAATTCGTAAACAACAGACGAAGTAGTCGTACAGGTAGCGTCTAATCTCGTCTCACCGTTTCATTGATCCTGTTCCGCACCGTGCTGTGTGGTGTCTCTGTGTCCAAAGCCTATTTTAAAATTTTAGATTCTGTTAGTGATGAGAATGATTTTGGGGTTTTAGAATGGGTCTAAATACGGCGTGTCAGTATTTTTTGAGCGAACTTTAACGCAAGGTTCGCTTTGGGGAAATAAACATATTTTACTGTATGGAGGCATGTCCGAAAATGCTTCATTAAAAAGTTATGGAGACTTGAAGGTTAGACGGTGTCGGGAGGAAATTAAGCAATCAAAGTCAGAACAAGTTTAATTTTATGATCGAACATTAGAGTTTGAATATAGGTTAGGTATTCACAGTAGGTGTTCAAAATTCCGTCCTTCTTCTGCTGTGATGCATGCGTAGAAGTGTGGGCGCAATGATTCCTAAAAGTTTTGGCGTCTTTGCGCGAGTCTGGCTGTTGTCCGTGCGTGCATCATAACAGACAGGCAGAATTTCGAATACCTTCTGTGAATACTTAACCTACCTTCAAACTCTGAATTGTTTCTCCATACTAATAAGCTTGATCTGACATAAAATCCTTATTTTTCACCGACACGCTCTGAACTTCAAATCTCCGTAGCTTTTTAACCAAATACTTTCGGATATGCCTTCTTAGATTAAAATGTGTTTATTTCACCAAAACTAGCCTTGTGTTAGAATTTGTTGAAAGAATTCTGGAAAAAAATATATTCAAGAACAGAAACCTACCGTACAGGACCAGAATTTTCTCTGAAGATTTCACTCAAATGAACCGATCATGGGAGGATTCTGAAAATGTAACATTTTTATTTGAGTTTTTAATCAGCAGTAAATAAACCCCCAAAATTGGCTAAGAGATGTGATCCGGGTTTTATTATTTCACGCCAAACAATTGTGGCCTGCAATATTATTTACTATTTCAACACTCGTAACAAACCAGTCTTGATTCAATCTTTGCGCCGTACTGTAGGTAGATTTCTTAATCACAAAGCTCCGCACACCACAGGCTCTGACAGTGTCTGCCCAGACCCGGCCAATTGCTGCCCATTTCCGTTCGTGAACGTGTCCGGCGTGGGCTGCATCTTCATCGACGCGTCAGGTCCTGGCGCTCTCCGGTCCTACGTACAGGCCAGAAACATCTGCAATAGGTTCGGGCCAACGGCTGACCTTTGTGCGAGACCTAATGACTGGGATGCTCTGTTCGACTTCATGGACCAAGCAGGTGATGAGACTCGTTACAGTTCCTAGAGGTACTTCATGAAGTTCAATGAGGTTCGTGGGGTTAATTTGTTTTTTACATTACTTGCTGGAATCATACGACGTGAATAAAAGGAATAAAGCAAACACGGTATAAGTGAAAATGATTTAAATGAAATTGGAAAGCAGCTGGAATTACTGATACAGTTCATGTATGAAGGGTATTTTACATTTTAATACAAAATAAATTTTTAATTTTGGTGTTTACATAATTTCTATCATTTTTGAGGCGCTTCTGAGCTCCTTTTTACGAAATTCAACTTAATTGATCCATTACTGAATATCATGAGAAAGGATCAGTTCATGAATTTAATGCTCGTTCGCGTCATGCAGGCCAGAGCAGGCAGCATGTTTGGCTGTGCGTTTGTAACCTAGAGTTTGAGCCGCTTTTCATTAAATGTCTCATGAATGTAAACTGCAAAATTTTTCTCCACACCTATCGGATTGAGCACCTTACAGTAGGCAAAACCCTTGAAAGAACTCCTGTACCTAAACTACTTTGAGACCAAAAATATGAAGTATTGGTCAGCTTTATGAAAATTATTGACATTTGCGACGAATAATTTTAAAGTTAAATTAGTTACAAAAAAGAGCTATATAAATTTCAATAAAAAGACCTTTAGTCTTGAAGGACGTTTGCGTTTGGGGCATTTTGCACTGAACCCCAAAGGAAAAATTGCCCTTGAGAAAACAAGACTCTACCTTACGAAGTGATTCTTTTGGTCAAGAAAGGTTAATTCACTCGCTGTTTGCTTTTTTGCTGAAGGTATTTCAGCCACTTAACTAAGCATGCTTTAATTACCGAATCAGAAGCGTTGAGAAAGTTCTGAGAGGAATATTTCAATATCTGTTTTTAGATGCCACCAAAGCATGGATGGGGGTGAAGAAGCAAAACGACTCGTGGACGTGGCTCGATGGCGCGCCTGTGAACAAGAGCGACTGGGGGGCGTACATCCTGGACCAGCAGCCGGACTCGCTTCCTGAGAGCATAGTTCTGCCTTTTGATGTGTCCTGCGCCTTCGCCAGGAGGCGGAGTGGGCCTCTGTTGGTGGTGGTCAAGCCAAACTTGATGGACGATGACTGCAAGAGTCGTCGTCACTATATCTGTCAAATTAAACCGTGAGAAACTGGATCCCGAACACTTCACTTTCGATGGTGAATCTGAAACATTGATTTCATCCTCAGGATTACTAGCGAGTTGTGAACAGTACTGCTACTGTCCGTCATGTTGAACTGAATAAAAAATTTAAAAGTAAGACGTGGCACCGAACATTTTCTATCAGCCCGGGCAGGGTGACTTTCAAGACCAATGTACCACGACAGAAGTAAAACTTCGTTGCATTTTTTTGTAAACTTTGATGCAATAGTTACAATTCTCTGCACATGTTTCAAAATTTACACTTTCAAAACTTGGAATATATTCATTTTGTTGTACAATACTCTCAAAATCTTTCATCCTTTCAGCATGACTGCCTTGTACACATGTTGGTGCTGTTTAATTTTCTAGACAATTTTGGAAAATCACTATTTATGCACATACACCTGTGTTAACAAATCGAAATATTTTCACACAACTGACTACTTATGTCTTGACTTGTCTATAAATCAGTACCTGATCGTACTGTAGTACTTAGGACCAGCATTTACTTTAAAATTAAACAAAAATAAATTCTACGGTGCGTTTTGCATGATTGTGTCAGATAATTTTCCGGCAAACTTTTCGTGCTCATATGTGATTTCTAGAAATATTACGAGTTTAAGAACGGTTCTTGGCCTGAAAGATTTATTTTTCTCAATTATTTATTCAAGTGGAGCAAGATTCGATATTTTTTTAATTCAAGTAATTTTATTTCACTTTGAATATGCATAGGAACAGAAAATTAGAATATTTTTATTTGTATTTTGCCGAAAAAATTACTCATTTCAGTGCTCAGTTATTGAGTACGAAAAGATATCATCGATTAACAAAACAACTATGGTTTTTAACGCATACAAAGAACAGACACGGCTCAATCCGTTTTTCAATTCCCCAATGAGATGTCTGTCAATTACTGCTGTCAACTGTGCTATCTCGGATGGTTTAACTAATCAACAAGAACTTTTAATTGCTATTCTCAGGGGTTTTAAGCTCGAGTATAGCTTGCCATCAGCATAAGTTCCCCTTATGAAAATGGACCATAAATTTTCCAGATGATTCAAATCGGGACTGTTTTGAAGTCACACCGTTTAATTGTGCATTTTCAATCCATGGTTTAACAGTCATTTGGTTGTGCTGTTTAATCTATGAGCAGGAACAGAGGTGTGTTATATTGTGGAAATATCAAATTGGTAAACGTCACGTTATTGGACAAAATGTATTTTTGAAGAGGTTGCGAGGTCGAGCTGAGTTCAGTTTCAATCCTTTTGCTAGTTTGAAAGCGTCCATTAACTCGTCTCCCTGAATATCTGTCCACAATGACACTCCACCACCACCTTTTTGTTGACAAATGTGCACTCGTGCCGAACGATTATTCAACAGCCGAGCAGATGACAACCCGACAGGCCCATCAAGCGCTGCACATGACTCATCGGTGAAAATTACACTACTGGACTCGACTGCGAGTAATTCTGAGCGCATTCAACGCCTTTTAGGTTTGTTTGCATTGTTCAATAGCAGCCGTTTCATGGGACTGCTTACCTTGGCAAGCTAATTGAGGATCATACCGGTGGTTTTGCCAACTTTTTTCGTACCAGCCACTTGATTATATTCTTACTTCTAAAATGATGGGTTTTGCAGGTTGCTAACTTTATTTTACTCATATCTTTTGCACAAATCTTTCATTAATGCGCTCTTTTTGGTGTCGTTCGGCATGTTTTACCCAAAAACACAAATGATTTGACAGTAACGTCATCACGACGTAATTTTTTGGACATTTCTAGAGTTTGACATACGAGTTCCTGGCATAGAAGTAATTTTAGAGCAATCTTCTTCAGTAAGACCAGATTTCCTGACCATTTTTAGTATTTATCGGCATTTTGCATAATCTGGCGGAATGGTTGCAGTACTAAAATTTCTCCAACTCTGAAGAAACGGCAGTAGAGAGTACAATAATTTCACTGATCATACGGTATCGTTAGAACGACCTATTCTTGGTATGATACAAAAGTTAAAGTATAATGTGCACAACCTGGAAGAACATCAACTTTTTAAATGTTTCATTTAGTAAACATATTTATATAGTCAAGCAAAACGCACTGTCGTAATTGAACAGTAGATTACAGATTACCGAGCTCGTTTGCCAGATTTGGAATTGCCAGATCTTACATCAATGTCCAGCTCCTGAGGGTTAAAATATAGAAAGTAGAAAAACGTCGGAAAATTATTCTGCCTTTCGAATAAGGAGGGGAAATTAAGTTTGGTAGTACGTGACATACGCTAAATGTAAAAGATAATCTATAATTGTAGTGCAACAAATTTCTTAGTGCCACCGTTCCATAATCTACACGTGTTATTAAGTTTGTATCTGCTTAATATAGCACATCATTTTTCGTCTCTTTATCCTGAAATACACTTTAAATTTTATGTTTTTTTTCAACCTGCGTGTTGTCTTAAAACTACGTACAAATTCTAGTTGCCGAATGTCAGCTCAGTGACGAGTTCACGTGAGAGCAAAATTTAATATTTTTTTGCCAAGTAAATAGTTTTCTCACAAAAAGTAGGTTGTAGAACCGAGTAAGCATTTCACTGCTGGGTATTTGTTTTTGCTGTCACGGTAGATTACAGGGAGACCGTGAGCGTCTATTTACGTACTTGAATGTCCATAACATTATTTCCTCTAATCAGACGAGCGAAGAATCTTCATTATACAGGCTTATTCCTTGTGTTACTTCTTTATAATGGCTTGGTACTACGCGCACGACGTAGAATTGAAAATTCCTTTCCCCACCAGAATTTCCATTTCAAACGACCTTGCTAAAGCGGCCTCATTATTAGCGAACTGTGAGAATTATGCTTTTCTTCGGTAGAAAAAACGTTGCACAAGCTATGAGATCAAATTTGCCTGCCCGATGAGAGAAAAATAGCCTAAATCAGCATGCTTACGTAGATTGTTTTTGATAAACTAAGTGAAAATTGAAGAAAATCTGAGATAAATTGACCACCCTCTATTGAAGTATTTCACGCTACTTTGCCAAAATAATATGGAAACTTCACTGATTTCACACTGCCGCGATGGCTGATAAGAACAATAAACAAAAAAACACAATTCTCGTTGAAATATTTTTAGAAGACTGAAGGCACCGAGCCAAAATTCCTTGAACCGAGAAACTGTCAGGTTCAAGCCGGCGAAGGAATTATGGGTCCAATAACTGCTGACCGGCCGCACAGTTTTACGGCCGGACTCCATTTGACGTGCGATTTTCAAGGGCTTGAGAAAGTTGAAGCCCGCCACCAAATTGGCCTGACATTCCAGTAGAGCTTGGCGGAAATTTAACACGCCGCCTGGAGTGGAAATTTGGTTTTCTATTGATGAAAATATGTATAACTTTGGGAGAATCCTAGCAATATTGGCACATGCTCACGTGCCTCAGTCGCAAATAAATATTAAAAATGAACAAATACTGATTCTATATATGCCCTTGTTTGTAAAACAAAAGTACTTATTACCAATAATGGCAGCGAGTATTTAGCAATGAACCACTTGTATATCACACAAAAAATGATGATTAATCGCTGTATCCATCTTCACCGAACATACAGGACTAATTCAGACGAGCTTCAACTATGACTAGACTATCTCGTAGGAATCTTTTCCTTGCGCCCCATGTGAGTAACATCAAAGCCTAGATCTCACTTGCGCATTCGCTTTTTGTCAAAGTGCTTTTGATCTTTATTTTCAATGTGTGTCGTTAAGAAGTCGTTTACTAATGCTCTTCTCCGGTTCTGAAACTAATATGAAAAAATATAGTTGCGCAATAAAATGTTCCACGGCAGATTTGAACTTATAAATCTGTGTATTTCTGCTCAGTTTGGCATTTCGGTCTATCGCTGCGAGGCAAATACCTTATAAAATTCTGCACCCGTGAGAATTTGACTTTACGTCAAGGATTTTGTACCTGAATATTTCATGTCCACATCTTTATGCATTTTTTTCCATGAGAGACATAGGCTACTCTGCACCATATATTCAGGTGCCCCAAGTAATTGTAGACTAGCATTGGATGAACGAATGAATGAAATTCAGGCTTATGTCCTCGCTAATTTATTCTAAAATTCGAGACTCGGCTTAAATATTACGGATTCAGCTGCTGCATTTCTGTTTATTCATTCATTTCGGTGGCGGCGGTGGTGGTGG
>VOMN01033402.1:0-22855 GCA_014899125.1 Orchestia grillus | reverse complement strand
AGCTTACGTTGTCCTGCGTGTGTACACTTCAAGCTTACGTTGTCGTGCGTATGTGTGCTCTTCTATCTCAGGTGGTTTACTTGACTTGTAGGTTCACAAGAAAGAATGTTCTGCGTTCAAGAAGCGTTATTAATGACATCATTAAGGATAAGAGGTGCAAGTCAGTTCTGTTGTGGTAGTAGTGGCTGTGCCATGAAAATTGAAGGGCAGGTCATATTTGTAACTGCCAGCTGGTGCCTTTGTGTCTTTAGCCGACTGGTTACTTTTTCGGTAGCCGTATTCGTTAGGTGTTGAAACTCGAAAAGAATTTTAACTTTTTGGTCATGATTGACTACTTTTGACTTCATTGTTATCTTGAAGAAAAATATACCTTAACATTTTCTGGAGTGTTCACTGTTTAGTAATTTACAAAATTAGAATATAGTGGTAACAGAAATGATATCTAGTATGTTTACTTGATCCTTCTAGCGTAATTTCTTTTACCTAAACCAGTCATTGTTTGAGTTTTCGATCATCTGTTAGGTAAAGTTATCATAATCAACGTGATCTTCGAAAAAAAGGAGTACCATAAGATGAAAGATTTCACATGATGTAGTTGTTTCATAGTCCTGTCGGCACTCGGCGGGTGTGCTGGTGATGGGCCCTGAGATTGGAAGTTCGTGATCGCTGCATACTTGCCGCTCATGCAACTGTCTTGTGCGCAATATTTCTAGACAATCGGGATACTACGGGTTATTACGTACAAATTGTTTTTTAACGTTTTTGATCATTTATTTTTGATTTTAGGCTACAATTCAGGGATTTTTCTTAATAATTAGAGTGGGGTGGCAGTACCTGGAATTCACAGTTTCTGGAATATGCGAGCTCAGTATACATATGTGTGGCTCTCGAACGTCGGTGAAACTTGGAGGCAGGAAGGCCGTTGGGACCATCGGAGCGTTCTGCTGTGGTCTCTTCGTGAAAATGGGTTCGGCGACTAGCTAGACTTCAACTCTCATGTTCGGTCCTAGCTTTAGACTAACTTGCAGTTTCTAACTGGACTGCATTGTCAGTTTTAATTACTGTCGGGCAATATTGATAACTCAATTTGAATGTGCATAATTGAACACCGTAATAACTTGTTCTATGGCGTGTAGAAGAAGTATGACTATTTAGGTAAGAAGTGGTGGCCGACTCGTACCAAAAATACTGGTGTCTTGAGAAGAGCTCAATTGCCCCTTGAAGTTATGTTAGCTGTAGCATTGCTCTTATGAAAGGGACATCTTTTCTAAGTTTCCTTTTGCAATAATTGTTGAACTACCCCTGGACACGTATCAGTGTATTGATAGGACCTTTGTTAGGTGAAGTAATCAGCAGCTACTATTGTTAGCAGCTTAAAAATTTCATTTTTAGTGTTGCTTGCAGTTTCATGGTTAGATTCCTAGACCATCCTAAACTGTCTTCCTTATGGTCACTATGCCATTGTGAAAAGTTTCTGTCAAAATCATTTTCTTGTGTTAAGGGTTCAAATAAATTTTTATCTTGCACTAAATGTTCTTTACATGAGCGTAAGTCCAAAGACATGTTTCTAATGGGTATCGTATTTTTTCTGGCCATCGGCGTGAGATTTTTTTGGGAAAAGGGAACAAAGAGCAGATATAGCTTCATCTTTAATCAAAATGTTACGTTTTTTATAACGAATTTTTCCTACTACCTATTTGAATTCTTGTGCGAGTCTCGCTCATGAATTTCTTGCCTCCCTTTTTTTCTGACATTCTTTTTCTGAGGGGGTGGTCAGCGAGAATTTTTGGGGATTCAGTGTTTTAATTACTTCTGCTTTAAATTGTTGTTCTTACAATAGAGAACCATATTGCACAAACTATGTTCCTGTATAAATTCTTGAGTGGGATTCTAATTTTCAAATCAAAATTTAGATGTATGCTAAACTTATATTTAACCTGTTGAGGGTGTTCTTTTAAAGAATTTATCTTGAAAATAACCATAAACCTTTGTTCATTTGTTCATGTCTGACATTAGCAAGCAAAGCATATAGCTATTTTACCTTTACCGTATGTTCTGACATTCCCTTGCGTCGTGTGTTCTAAACTGACCATTTCAAAATTATAATGGTTCAACTGAAATATGATGGAGCTCTATTTCGGGTGGTGCTTCTGCTCTCGGCGTGTGTGTGTTGCCAGTCGCCAGGTCGGGCCGTGTACGCGAGGCGCGTATTTTTAGCGTGTATAGGCCGTGCGTGTGCGGGGGTGTGGCAGCCGGAAGTGTACATGAGGTGTCGCGCGTTGCCATGGCAACAGTCACGTGCTCTCACTGCTGCTGCGCCCAAATCTAAACACGCAAATAGAGATGTAGGACCCGGGCCGTCTCTGTTCGACGCACTGACTTGTGTGCTGGTCATGTGCCTGGTCTCACTTGAGCTTCGTTTCCATGGAAATGTCTGCTGAGAAAATGTTTGCTGAAATGTCAGGCCTCGCCCGCGGTCGGAGCCTTCCTTCTTTTTGAGCTGCCCTGTCTCCTCTTCTACAAAATTTCATTGAAATAACACTTGATTGAACTGATTTAAACTTCAAAACACGTTTCATGTATGCACTGCGATGAACATTTTCAAAACCACATAGGGTTGAGTAAGTTCTTAGTAAACGCCATGTGAATTTTGATTACTAATATCACGCACTCCCTTCATTTCGTACAACGGTATTTTTAATATAATTATTTTTTTGCAGACATTCATCGATCTTTTAGTGAAAGTTGGAAGTTTCTGTAGTGCGATGAGTCTCAGAACGAGCGAGGAAAAAGTTGGATGGGCCGCTGTTAGCTACAGCAGAATACTTCAAATTGGAAATCGTAATGAATAATTGATTGAAGAAATAATTTAGGTTGCAACAGCTAATATAATGCAATAATTTCACTCTCTCCTTATGTATTCTTTTAATTTCCAGTTCAAGAATTACACGATTTAGATCCTTCTCATGTTTTAATATTCTACGGTTGTTATAAAAACAAAATTTAAAATCAGTCGTAAATTTTGAAACTTTCACCTTTGATTTGACTTCCGATGGTTATCTCAGCTTTAGCTAGAGCTGCTTCCTCTGTGCTTGCTCTGCTACTTTCCATTTTCATGCCGCGTTCGCTGAATATTCTTGACTCTTCTTCCTTTTATTTCTTAACTTGCTGTTTCTATGCGCAGGCTTGTGTGGGAACGCACCTTGTTCATACTAAATGGTCCCTTCTCTTTTGGTGCGACATATCCTGAGTTGCTAAAGCACTGCTATCCTTACTACTACTGACTTCTGATGTACATGTAAGTAGATCATTCTTGTAGCTTCCAATGTGATTCGGGAGTGCAAAAGCGGTACAGTATATTTTCCTTAATTTTGAAATTTGAAGCGAGTTAAAATTAGGATATGGCTTACAGAATGATCCACGCAAGTAAATAATTTATTCACGTGGTAAATGTTTTTATGTTCCTATGTTCTTACTGATCCATTTATTGTTATTGCAGTACGAAGAGCAAAATTTCTAGCGTTCATAGTAACTGCTTGTCATTTGCTTACGTATATACATAGGTAAACTCGTACAAGTTTACGTGAACTATAAATTATCTCGAGCCTTCCTAAATTAATTTATCATTGATAGCCATTGATGTCATAATTTTCGAAACGGCGTTAGAGCATCGTGAACACAGCTGTTCGTGAGTACCATGGAGAATATCCCCACCCTCCCCTCAGCACCTCACGCAACTGCAGGCTTTATGCTTTGCTTACGGAATTTTAGTGATTCCTTTTTTTCTGCTGGGAAGAGCGTTAGTTCAGCTAGGCCTCTATAACTTCATGAAAGGTGCATTGCAAAACTCCGCCCAAAGTACTGGCTGCTAACACGAGGGTGGAGTTAAATCCTCAGGATGACGCTATCAGGCCTAAAATGTTTACGTTGTTGAAACTTGAAAACTTCTAATAATCTTAATGCTCTTAACTCATGTTTCATTTCGATAGTATGTACAAGATATTTTAATGGATTTAGGCCAAGTGATCGTATTTCCTACACATGTTTAGTGTGTTAAATTCTACATCATGAGTGACCTGACGTACTTTGTCTGCCCTCGCAGGTAATGTGGTGGGCTCTGACACAGCTGCACAGCTCACGTGAGTACTTCATGGTGCGGTCGCTCAAGCTGCCGCACCAATTGCTCCTATCTGTTTTATTGCTCTGGCCTCGTGTGTTCCGCTTATTTTTCAACCCGTGTGCCCCTTAGTTTGTTCGAAAGTGACGGCGAGTCAAATTATTTGTGTAGAGACCAGTATAATTTCAAGTACCCCTGCTTTGCCATTCGCTTTGAAATTTGAAATTGAATGTAATCGTTGAACTATTATGTTATCGGTA
Source organism: Orchestia grillus (assembly GCA_014899125.1). Lineage (NCBI taxonomy): Eukaryota > Metazoa > Arthropoda > Malacostraca > Amphipoda > Talitridae > Orchestia > Orchestia grillus. The sequence goes on along the minus strand of VOMN01033402.1, from coordinate 18,478 downwards.
AGTAAACTACGAAATACTTGAATTTTTTTGGAATTTGTTGTATAATTTATGCGGTTTGAATGTTCTTTTTAATTATATTGAAAGAGCATGAAATTGTTTGATTTGGTATAAAATATTTTTCTATTTAACTCATGCATGCGCAGATAGATGACATTATTCAAATAGATGCAAATTTGCAGTAATCTATATTCCTGAGTTTCTTTGGTGCGTGGCAAAGAAGAAACAAAAATACACAATAAAATTTAGCAAATAGTACAGAAAAGTTCTGTTTTCCTTTCCCTCTTGCTATCCAAACTGTTTTCACACCCAGCCCTAATTGCAAAGGAAACTGCTTGAGAATTATCAAACCGAATTTTTCACTCCGGTGAAGATATCGACGACGTAATTTTACGTGCATATTATGTGTGACGTAATTCATTTTCGTAGTTTATCGAACATAGTTTCAGTTTTTATCATGTGCGATGTCAAGTTAACTGTCAATTTACGTGTGCCTGCATGTTGAAGCGACCAAACAGAGGCTGACGTTGGTTCCGCTCGTTGCACCACTATTAACTTTTCATGTGATGGATGACCCGACGCGCAATCCATACACAAGAATTGTAAATATTTACGTCGAACTGAAACGATCCTGCTTTATTCCACTTTAATGGCGCAACTATTGTAAACTGTTTGTTCTGCACTTCCTTAATTTGAATTTTTCATAGCCGCTACGGGTGTGTCTGTGTCTTATTATTGCGAATGGAATATTGCAGACTGACGGATCAATTTGTCTAATGCGAAGCTTTTCCATTTCTTTTAAGTTAATTTTAGCGTTGTGTGAAAAATTTGTTCCTATTTGTTTATTGGACGTCCAGGGCTCAGTTTTAATTTAGGACGTGGATTCTGCTATCGTGCGTTAGCACGAATTGGATGGTTAAGTAGGGTTTTGCCAAGGAAGTGCGGAGATTCATGATGTGACGTCAGGAAAGCATAGCTTTGCACTACCTTGAGCGTGTGGCCGCCCCTCTGTCTCGGACTCTGGGATGGCTTGAGGGCGAAGGAGGGGGAACATGCCTTTCAACTTCGCCTCGAACCTTTAGCTCATTGGCTCAGAGGAAAGCGGCGAATTTTCATTTCCTGTACCTACTCGCATACGCAATGGACAGAAGCTTAGTCTTAACTCTCACACCACTCGGACTCTTCTTGCTACTCTACACCATGCACGATGGGACAAATTGATCCTCGGTATTTGGTAAGCTTCGTCAAATTACTGGAGACTACATTAGGGAAGCGTTCCTGTGCTAGGGTCAATTTCATTGTTCATGTAGACTCGCTGTGAAAATAAATTCTTTTCCTATGATAAAATTTTTGTTTAAGTATTAAATTATAGAACTTTTAGTTGTAATAGCTTCTTCGTAAAAAAGATTTTCAAAGTTTCACGTCGCCTTGGCTTCGTGTAATGTCACTAATCGTAGTAACTATAATCGGAGACGTTTTTCGTGACATCTTTTTTTCTCCCTGTGTGTTTGTCGCATATTTTTTATCACACAGACAAATTGAATCACGTGTTCATCTTGTTCTACTCACTATGTCTTGCTATTAATTTTCAATTTAGTTCGGTGCGGCAATGTAATCTGAAATCTACAATAAAACGGATTTGTTATCTCCTTTCGTTCAATATTGTTGCTTCTTTAAAAAATCTTGTACTTTCGTTTGATTAATCTGAGCAACATTTGGCAAGAGTCACCAAAAGCTCCATGACAGCGGGAGTAGCATTCATTTTTATTAATTGACGCTTTTAAATTGTGAATTAAATTCTTATATTTCCGTTTTTTAGTTTGTATTTTTTTGCAGGACATTCTGTATGGTTTCTCATCCTAGGTCTGAAATTTAGTTTATCTGTTTTAATTGGTTAGTCTCATGATCATGACGTAATCGCATTTTCGTTTTTATATTCCAATTCTCAATTCTCTCCTAAGGGTTTCTGTGTGTCTTCGAATGTCTTCATTGCTAAGAGACGTTACGCTTCGATTTTTGGCAGAGTAGGGAAGAAACAATGATTGAGCCGAGTTCTTACCCGTGTTGTTCACCCACAACTCTGCAAAAGGCACTGCTGCTTCCGGGTCTTTTGTTTGACAGGAAAGGTTCCTATCGCAATTATAGTTTCTATTAATCGTGCAAGTTTTCCAAATTTTTTTGGCCCGTCACTAGAATTCCGAAAGTTCACTGGGTTGACTTTTTGTTTTGAGAGCTTGCGAAGAATCAATTTTGACTTATGTGAGAACTGTAAACAAAATTATTTTCTGGTCTGGTAAATGAAATTAATGTCTTTTGGTTCCTGTTGCATTGCGTTGAAACGTTAGAAACTCCTCGGTCATCAAATCAAATAAAACCAATTTATTAAATTAAGTCCAAGTAGCAAATGTGACTCGGTTCTGTGATTGAAGGAAGAGCACCGCGCGTTGAAGAGGCTCTCAAATGAATTAATTACTGTAATCTACGTTGAAGATGACGGCGAATGAAATGCTGGGGTCGCGTCAGGTGTAGGATACTCGCACCAAAAATGGCGGGCTTTGGATGGCAAAAGACTTTCTGGTCGACGTTTAATTTGAGGAGCGAAGCAGTGCTCCTGACGTGCGTCGCAGCGACACCGTCGCAGCTCACGGATTTCATTTTTGAACTCACACAAAACTTGGAGTTTTCTTCTGTCAGTTGAGCGAATTAACTTTGGCGGTTTTCACTTTGAAGATTGTAATTTTTTGTCTAACGTTTCGCTTTTAGTTTGACGCTGCATTTTTCATCTTGCCAAGTGCCGCGGATGTTGTACTCTTATTTCATCTGGATGCTAAATATTTTGCTTAGCACTGGGTGTAAGCCTGTTACGTTATCTGCCTTTCTTCACAGTACCTACGTGCAATTACTGCCATTTTAGTAAAACTGAAACTTATCTAATTATTGAAAATGATTTTTTTTACTCTGTCCTCGGTCCCCCACGGTGTAGGCTGTAGACCAAGCCTAATTTCGTTTCGTGTTGCCAGGCGTACGTTGCTCTCACTCATAAGTGATATGAAGCATTTGAGGCGCGCGTTTCGGGAGGCGAGCCTCGTGCTAAAATTCGACTGGCAAGGTTTCACGAAATGGAGGAACGATTTATACCGCCGATTGTTGGCGGATTTTAGTTTTTGGAAGCAGTTGCTTTCAGGGCTTCCAATTTTTCGTTAGACGTGGAAAGGATAATTTTGTGCCTCTGTCGTACTTATATTATTTCCCTCATAGATAGCAGTGTTCAGAAACGCTCAAGGGGAAATGGAGAGGGAGAAATATAATTTTCCAGACGTTGCGTGCTCTAAGTTAAGTCAAGGCTGTTTCTTTATTTTCATTCAGTGGCAGTTTTCAGGAACATTCAAGGAGAAATGGAGAGGGAAAAACATAATTTTCCATGCGTTGTGTGTTATAAGCTGATGCCGGGGCCGTTTCTTTATTTTCGTTCATCAGTCAAACTTTGTCCAGGTAGGAGAATGAACTACGAATGGCTTATAGGCCCATCATAGTTGAGCTCACTGCGTCTTTTGTATACTTACTTTGATATTGGCACGATGTTGCAAAAAAATATTGATAAACTAGTGTAAAGGACATATCTGAACCGAGCTAAACTATGCGTGGTATACTGAACACACCCTAAGTTTGGATTATCTTTGCTTGTTCTTTGTATTTGCTACCCTTCCAGAACTGTTGTACGAGTCTCTCACTCGCCTCACACCGCTTAACGTGTCCTTAGGATGTTTTTTTGGCAGTGTAATTTTATGGTCGTGTTGTAATGCAAGTGTTTTGCCTCCTTGCTTATCGAAACTTGATCACCTCAACAGCACGGGCCGCGCTCCCGCTAATGAGGGCATGTTGATCAGCTGCCCGCATGCCGGCGTCAAAATCTGTCGCTTACGCTGAATTCGCCCTCCAGGTTTTCGTTGCAGTAACTAGTGCAAGAAGAAAAATAGTTCAAGCTCATGGTTGCATGCGGTACTTTAGTAGATTATCATTTGAATTTTTTGTTCTACTTACGAATGAGTATATGGCGCTCTTTTCAAGTAAGCTCTCGTTGTCGTATTCTAAGTGAAGTGAATATTGTGAAAAGATTTACGTAGTTGTGAACTTTCTTTTGTAAATAGCGAGTCACAGGCTCAACACCGAAGGCAAACCAGATAATTTCCATTACTTCTGCATCTCTGTGTGTTAAATTTACTGAATAAGCATTAGTGTCCAGTTCCTGCGGGGCATTTCCTTCCCAGTGAAGGTAGTGCACTGGCTGAGCTGTAATTTACGGCTGCAATCCTCCATGCAAGTATCCATGCTGAGCATTTCTCTAGGTTAAGTTACTCGCCGAGACGTCCGTTAACACGCGTGTGGTGGCGCTATTATTCCTCTACCCATATTTAGGGAGCTCAATTTCGCTGTGGGATTCGTTCGCGTATATTGCCGAGGGCTGTTTGGCCCATCACCGAGTTCATATGCTACGTTCATGATCGTCACCAGCATTGCTCGATCATATTGGGTGGGTTCGATACCGCGGGGCAGAGCCGCTGACGCCAGCACATTTTGACTGCTCTTATCACAGTCTCCCTCGCGCTCATTTTTTCGACGTCCAATATTAAATTCTTGATAGCTTCACCTGGTGCCGTCGCTCCTGGCGCTCTGCTTCCTGTCGCTGCCGGGCTTCCGCGATTGGATCATTTTTCTCGTTCGCTCTAGTTTTAGCCACTGCTAAGCCGTTTTCTGGCCTGAAACTTTTTGCTTCGTTGCGTTATTTTATATGTAGCTATCGCTTCAGTCATTGAGACTTGTTTTGGGGCGGTTCTTCTGCGAAATACCGTTGTGAACGGTATTTCGCACATAGCTGCTTGGTGATTTTGAACCCAGTGGAGTGAAAAAGAAGCTCTCGGGGGTGCAGAGTTTATAATCCATTCCTGCCTTGCTGCACTGCACCATACCTTGGCCATACTTATTTTTATCGCAAGGATTTTGTAGGAATCGTTGGGACCTCGACGTGATGAACAGTCGCCATTAATGGTAGCTTAATATTTACTGATTATACTTATCGGTGATGATTGACAGAATATGACCACGATGGTGAGCCGACAAACTACCTCTTTTCTTTTTTTACATCTGATTTTCATTCCATTAGATTATGTGCTATCACAAAAGCAATTCATGCACTCTTTTATTCTATCAATATCATTTCGTGTCCCATGGAAGTATTCCGTGTTCTGTCTGGTGCGGTGCCTCTGGTTGGATGAAATTATTTTCCCATTAGCACAATGCTGTGCAAAGCGTGTCTGTAGAGCGCCTTTATTGTAAGACATAGTAAGAAGACATATGGAGGCGCGTATTGAGCACAGAGAGGTAAGTTTTTCTCTTGGTGGAGCTCGTTTCATGAACGGCGCGCACTGGAGGCACACACAGGCACCATTATTTTCCACATGTGCTTTAAAGGTCGCCTGTTGTCTACATCCTGAATTCGAATAGACAGCTAGTGTATAATAGACAGCGAGGAGGCCTGAATTCCAGCAGGTCTCATGCCTGCTGGTGTATACCTAACACAAACTTATGTTTGCAGCAATGTTCTTGAGATTTAGAGTTATTCGCCATTTTAAGAAACAGTGAATTTCGGCGTCTGTATCAAATAAATGCGTGCACAAAAATTTCAAGCCCCGAAGTCTCCAAAAAAATTCGCTTCATCATTTGTAGAAGAAGCTGTTCCAACTTCTTTACGTGTGCCGCTCCAAAGCGTTTCTCCGCCTTTCCCTGAGAAATTCCGTGCTCTGGAAGAGCTGAGAAATCTCGTTCAGTGCGTGTGGAGCGAATCTTTTCGAGTTGGAGGGCAAAATTAAATAACAGTGTGCTCTTACGCTTCAGTGAAGCAGAATTGAAGTGAAGCCGAGTCTTGTCGGCTTTAGTCGATACTTTTACCGTGGCCAGGTTGTGGGTAGGTTTGTACCTCTAAAATGTGGGACCGAGCAGCAGCTGTCTGACTGTTTTCTTTTTCAAGAATTTCCTTCGCGAGGCTTTCATGTCGCTCGTTTTTCTTGTTATTCGGGCAACCTGTCAATATTACGTGGCTATGGCTGTGAATAAATATGCTTTCGAGCCTTCTGTCTTCAGTGCCCGTTTTATTTCTTTCAATATTCACGCTTTATTCACTATCTCTTCTTTGTCTTCCCTTCCTCTTCATTCTTAACTCAATGTTTCTATACGCAAGGGATCCTGTGTGGGAACACATCTTGTAAATGAATTTCCCGTTCTCTATAGTCAATATTAAATTGTCCCATTTTGATTTCTTTGGAGCACATTTCATATGGATAGGGAATTTGAAACGTATCTAATAATCTAGTCATGGCTATGCAATGTCGAAAGATGGACGCGGATGCATCCAATATCTTCAACTCAAGTGATAGTCCTATCTGTGCACTTTTTCTTTTCAGGATTGGTCAACCACTCCCACTTACACACATCGAAACTTTAAGTACGGTTCGCTGGCTGTAATGGTCTTTCAGCTTATGGTAACATCGCGTTACTCAGAGACAAGGATTCCTGAGCTCAACTCGGAGTTTTGTGCCTGTCTTCGTCAGAGTATTATATGGAAGTGCTTTAATTTGTGACATCTCTGGTTACTTCAGGAGAATGAGATTGGCAGTGCTAGTAGTAGGAGTCATTTTAGGAGCAGTTATTTGGCCTTACCATCTCTTTTTCCCTTCCCTGTCTCGTATGAGAGGCCGGCGTGTGGTGCAACCGACCTTTTACACGAGTACGAGTGTCTTCCTTTTTGCGTCCTCTTCCTCGCTGGATTTTTTTCTTCTCTTCGAGATCTCGCAGAATTGAGCTGAAATTATGGTTGAATCCTGTGGACAATTCCAGAGTAGTAATAGTAGTCCTTAAAATATCAAAAATTGTTCGAGTGAAGTTCATTTTACTTCAGTTGAGATGATTAAAAACTTGAACCGAGGTGCGATTAAGAAATGCGATGTACATTTAACTTGTGACCTCGCTAGGAGTCTTCATAATATCCATTCGATGAAACAAGGTCGTCACGTGCGTTGCAATGCCAATAAACTGATTTAATTACGTTCTTGGTACTCGCTGTGCAGTCATTTGATATCTGCTCTTCCTGATGAAATGCCAGGCTTCTAATCCTCGGCACTGTAGTTCGTTATCGTGCCAAGATGGCACGCTTTGATTCGAGCAAAAACGAATTCAATGGAAATACTTCATTAATTTACTACAGTGTAAGATTATTTGATTGGAAATTTCTGGGGCAATAAACTTGATAGCGTAAAATCCTTATTTGCTTCTATTCGCTGTGATAGGAGCGTGCAACTGCATGGAGCGCCTGGTGTTCCTGGCTACAGTATGTCATGGAGCTCCGAACGCACGGCAGGTTGGGAGCTGAGGCGGGAGGGAGAGAGAGCTGACCTTGGCGGTGCGGTTGTGACGCGCAAAAACTCGTCTTGGTGACCCTAGAGCTCATCTGGGAACGGTTTGTGTTTGTTGTGGCATTGGCCCTCCAGTGTACGTGTCCGTCAGACTTTGCGCTGCTCGGTCCCTGGCACCTGTCCTTGGCCGAGGTGTAACTCTGTCTGTCTTCGTCAGTGCACCATTGCAAGCTCATGCTCGCTTATTTAAATTCAATTTCTCTGTAAATTAAATGCACTGTAAGTTCTTTCTTACTTCACAGGGGAAGTTGGTGCAACGTGTAGTTGATATCTAGTATTGTGTCGACCATCATTTATCCGCTTCGTTTTATTTTTTCAGTTCTAAAGCCTTTAGACTCTCCGTGCGCCTGTTTGAATGCGAGAGAGCTGGCCACTGTGACAGCGTGGTGCTTTAGTGGTACGTACCACTTGAACTCAATCTTCGCCGAGTTTCGCTGTGGTCATTGGCAACAGCGGTTTCATTTTTCAGCATAATGATGATAATAATTTTATAGTCTTCTCTCTACCCGTGTTAAAGTTTTAACTTGATCACATTTTTTCATTAGGTGATCGTTTAGAGCTGGTTTCTTAATTATTTGAAATTTTGCTCGTTGAACTTTGTGCTGCCCCTCATTAATGTCCGCAGATAATATCTTTCCAGTGTAAAGACTGGTAATCTTTTGCGCTTTCCTTACGGTCTCGGTGTATAGGTGGACTGGGTAATTGCAATTTATTTGAGCCGCTCTGCTTTGATCGCGTTCACATGGTAGCTGGAGGCAGAGGAACGGACGTGCCGAGGCAGAGAGTTCTCCGCTCCGCTGCCCGGACTCATTACAAAGAAGACGGCGCCTGCCTGCCAGAATTTCAAGCTTCGTTGCTCTTTTAACTCTCCCAGATTTACACATGAACTCATCGGGCTCGGCTTCCAGCCATTTTCTGCTCTACACTCCCTGCGTTTCTACTTCTCTTTGTTTTTTCTATTTCTTTCTGTACATTTTTATTTTGCGTTCTCTGGAATGTTTTAAATGATTCTTACGCGTTTCACCTGTTTTTCTACACTTTTTGATAATTTTCTTCTTGTTGTTTATACCTTAATCGTAATTAGCAATCTTACAATTCTTCAGATAATCTTCTACACTTTAAAGCTCTTTAGGCTGATATTCTGAGTTTTTTCTACTTGCAAATCAGCGTTCTAATTATGCCTACGTTTGAGATACCATTTTTTATTCGGGTTAAATTTTCTCTGTCTTTTATACATTCTATGTCAGAGCTTTCTTTTTTCCTTCTTCATGCGTTTTGCGGCAATTTGAGGCAAAACACTTTGGAAAATGTCGGCGCCCATTTGCGCGCGGGAAACTGCCTATTTGCATGAAGTAGACGTGATGAAGGAGCGCCTTGCTAGCTTCTGTCGCACGGGCCCTGAAAGGACCGTCTGCCGGCCTCCTTTTCTTCCTTCCTTGTTCAGTGTTGTTCCCACGAGTTCACTTGGAGTTAGTTCACTGTACGCTGAAGTTAACTTTCGGTGACACAATTCTTATTCATTTCATTTACAGACGCGTCCAATCTTGTGAAATAAACCATACTGTTCTTCATCTTGATCGACGGGTGAATTTTTTTCTTTAGATTTGCGATGGTGAAGCACCTTTAAAATTACTTATACCTTTTTCTACTCCTGTTATGTATGTATGCATCTATGTGTCTGTCAGAGGACTGAATAGCTTTTGCTACGAAGAATACACTTCTGAGTGTTGAAAATCGTTCTCGTTCAATGAGTTTGAATGCTACATGTTAAGTTGCTGCAAATGAAGGCATTGATGGCAGATGACGCGGCTATGTTTATTTACTGTGTTCAGACCTTCTCATATTGTTCGAGAAAACAGTAGTTATATAATTTTTAAAATTTAATTTAATGTGCAGATGTTCTGCAAAATAGCAGTGATTTCACATCAATTTGACTTCGTGCTTGCTTGATTTGTATGCGATTTATTTTTGTAACACGAGTGTGGTGTTTATGTTGTCGCTGAAAATGATCTTTAAGAACTTGAAGGAAACTTGAAAGCGGAGAGAACCGCACATGCAGTGAAAGTATTCTCGCTTTATGAGAAATTTAAGACGTAATTAAACAATCAAATGCACTGAAATATTGAAACACAGTATTTTCAAGTTGAGCGTTGTAGAGACTAGCTCCTTCCTCTGTAAGTTCTTACAAAATAAATAGAAAATTTACCGGGCGAAAACAGTTACACAACCAAATTTTCAAGTGAAAATTTCTAATGAAAATGAACTGATTCTAATTTTCAACATATTATTCATTAAATATAGTCAAAGAAAAACTGATTTTTAATAGAAGAAATAGCTCATTTCTATTACAAGGTTTTGCATTAAATTTTAGTCGTGTAATTATTTTTGTCTGATGAGAATTTGTCAACATTTTTCAGAATTTACTAAGGATGGAGCTGGTCTACGAAACCTTTTAAATTAAACATGCTGTGTTAAAATATTTTATTCTATTAAGTGAGAAGGCTTTCACTGCATGCGGGTCTCTTCGCCCTTGAAGCTGTTGACGAACGCTCGACTCGGAGAAGGTGACCGCCCCAGTGTCTGAAAATGATCCAATTTGATCGTAGACCGCAATTTACTCTTAATTTAAGGGTGTGATGTTACTCATGTTTAATTAAGGAAGAATTTAAACTCGTTGAGAATTCTATTATACATATATATATATATGTATATGTATTAATGTATATGTTATATATGTATATTATACATATATAAGGACGCATTTGACATGAAATGTATCGAGGTATTTTGCGTTTTATGTTCAAGTACTTCATCTGTATGAGTCACGCTATTACTTCTGACTTTCTTTTTTTTTAGATGCATGTATTGAGAAGCTGAAAAGTGCTGATGATCTGAATCGAAAGATTTCTTGTTAGTTTCTCTTCGTGTTGCGTTGGCAAGGTTCTGGCAAACCCAACGAGGTCAACGAAATTGCCGTTGTTGCAAAGAAACTATTTAAAAAAAACGATTCATTTATATTGTTCTCTGTTTTGAGTCTACCGCTCGAGTAAACTTTATTGTATCAGCAGAATTTTGAAATAATTTGAGTTAGTTTTGCTGTACGATTGAGTTGGCGAGTTCAACATCACGCTTGTTTTCGTTCAAGGGAAATGCTGTTAGCAATGTTCGCAGACGTCATTACCGCCGGATCTGCCTGCCGAGGCATTTCCCTGCTCGTGCTGCTCGCTTCCTATAAATAGCTCATTAGGCTTGCCTTATACTTTAGAATAACTTGAGCCTTGTTTGTCAGAAGCCGCTTTGGGATGTGTGCCACAACAGGAAACTATTTTAACAAGGGTGTGCTCGCGGTCTTGCCTCTTCTCCTCGGGAGCGATCTTTGGGCCAACTAATTTTTTCCGTAAAGGTTTCATGATGTCCTTCACTGTGCATGACTAACACTTTTGAAAATGCTCGAGGCATGGTCGCTACATTTCAGCCTAACACATGGGTGCTGTCAACTCTTTTACCGTAGACAAAGCCTGCAGAAGCCTTTCCTCCAGAGGGCAATTCTTTTTAATGATACTCCGTATTATGCGGACGTAACTGAAAGCGATGACTCCATTCAGGTGTGATATGTCACGGCCAGAGATAACGCCTCCTCACCATTTCCGTCCGTCGGATCTTCCTGCCATATTCCGATCCGTGTTTGGCCTTCGAGAGCGTTCGTCGCGGAGAGACTTGTTTTTAGGAGCGCGCCGAGCTCTGTCGTCTGATGTCGGTGCAACTTTCTGTCGTTAGAGACGAGTTTCAGCTTTATTCTGCGCTTACGTGTGCTTGCTCCCGCTTATTGAGAAACTAGTGTAAAATAATGACAAATTTTTATGTAGAGATATTTTTCTGAGTTTCTACTACTTAAATTTTACGTACTGTACGTGAATATAAACCTTTTGGCTTTTCTTAAATGTTACTTATTTCAATATTGATGTTATCACTCCTAAATACTGAATTTGGTTGAATCTTTGTCGGTTAACATGAATAATTTTCATAATAATTGTATCTGCATTGACTCGAAATGAAATGGAATACAAAATGCAGTAATTCAGGAATAAAATCAGTGTGGAGACGGATCGACTGTGTTGCAAGTAGATTTATAGTAGGCTTTTTAGAAATGCGTTAAAATGTTTCTATGGAACTGTTCCTAAACTCAGTTGTTTCTAGACTTGGCTGAAAGTTAATGAGAAGTATTGGTATAGTACCAAAAACATGTAGGCGTGCTTGAACTAGTTCAAAAGCAATTTTTGCGAACTGTCAATGTAAAGTCAACACCACTACCAAATAATTTGCGATTGATTTGATGTCACATATTTCTGTTTGAAATTTTCTAACCCTATTGCGAAGTTAGTGAGAAACTTTGATAATTGAAGTATGGCGGAGATGAGTACCGATAGTGAGTCACTGATATGAGAGTGACGTGTAAATTACCCAGTATTGAGTCCTGTACCGTAATAACATGCTTAGGGAGACTCGCCACATGGTGCAGGCGAGAGTGGCCCCGGAATGGCGACTGGCGGAGGGAGGTGCGCCGGCCGAATGTGAGGCGGCAGCGTCGTCAAACGGCCGGCCCTAATTGATAGTCACGCACTGGATTTTGTCTTGTTATGCGGTTTGGCTGTTCTGGTCCTTCGGATCAGTTGCTGTGGGTGAGAGACGACTGTTGCTGGTCGAGTGATTGGGAGTCAGTGGGAGTTTCTTAAAGTTAAGTGAATTTTTATTGTCGTTTTCATTTATTTATTCACGGGAATTAGTACATATTAAAAAGATAGATCTTATATTGTGCAGAATTGTAGTTGCAGAGCTGAAAATGTTTTATAATTTGACGGATTTGCTACTTGAGGCTTTGCCTCCTCTCTGTTATAGAGTTGTCCTCTGGACTGTCGTACTAGTATTTCTTACGGTATGTCCTATCGAATTGCATAGAAAATTTATTTTCTTGAATGATGGTTTTCATTTCATATGGCTTCCTTTGGTGGTGCGTTCTATGAGGTTTATTTTATCATGCGGCGCGTGAAATGGAGGGTGATTGGAATTTGTGAGGAAGCCTTTTCCTGCTTAATTTGGCACACGGTTGAAAAGTTGTGTGCTATTAAATAGCTATACCGTCACGTTTCTGATTGTGCATTCTACTTGGGCTAATGAGAAATGTCGTTCATCAAGTGGAACAGCACTTTGATTATCGATAGTTGATTCGAATATCAGTTCGCTCTGAAGGTCATGGAGCGTGTCACGATCAGGGAGCAGACCATTGCCGTCAGGCGATGTTGCAACAGACTTGGCAATTGCTTCACCCGCTTCCGAAAGCTTTCATGACTCTTCTTCTCGATGTGTCATGTTGCATTATCAATTATATTACATTTTGTGAATAATAGTAATTGTAAATAGAAATTAGCCTTTGAATAGTCTATCTTGGAAAATACTGAAAAACAAAGAACATTGGATCAACATAAAGTAATAGAAAAATTCCTGAGGCCGTAAAGGCAATACGGTAAACCGTCATCCGACACTAAATTAGTTGGTAGACGGTGTTTGCAAACGATAGTTTCGCGGGAGTCTAAAATTTCTTGGGTTTTAGTGAGGAGGCGTGTTTTGATGCAAAGCAATCTGCATCTTGTCGGCATTAAATTAATGAAAATGATTATGAGTTGAAAGAAGTATTGAACGAATGGAACAGCAAAAGGACAAATTCTAAATAAAGCTAGCATGATTTGAAAATACCAATTAGCTCTCTTGATCAGCGAACTGATCGATTGCGAACTACCCTTAAGAATTGGGGTGCAGACTCCCAACCACGCCGTCAGTGTCGTGAAATCTGTTGAAAAAAGATAATGATCGAAAATTACAAGTTTGGAGTTAGCGACAAAATTAACAGAAATCAAATCCACGATCACAAACGTTCGATGGTTCAGGAGTGAGTATAGTTCCGAATGTGTAAAAAAACTCAATCGTTTAAGGACAAACGGAAAATAAGTTTTCAATATCAAAAGGGATAATAATCAGTTGTTAAACTTTGGTCAGGGGGAACGTATTTAGTAACGCTTTCATGTCATTTATAGCATATTCATTTCCAATGACCAAATTCGAAATATCAGCTATAAATTCGGCAAAACTACAAGTGGAAATTCTTTTACCTGTTTCCCTTGATTGGAGTTGAATTATTATTACGGCAGTTTGGCTTTTGGAACCGGTTCATGAAAAAGCCGGAAAGCTTTTCTCAATGATCCCCGTGCTTAGTCATTTTAATTGCGTGGCTCGAGCTTCTCTTCGTGATATGTTGTGCCGTATATGCGTATCGTCTGTCATCGTGACGCTGTGAAGTCTGCTTAGAAATTTCCTAAGATCCACATTTTTCCTCCTTGGGGCCTCACCTTGGAGGTCACTCTTTTGTGCCGAGAATGGGTCGAAGATTTTCGTCTCACGAACCAATACTTCTTTTCGATTCGTCTTTTGAAGGAGCTCGCGGGGGAAGAAGTTCGTTTCTGTGGATAAATTGAGAGAAGAAATGGCGTCCTAAGAAGAAGTCCGTGCTTCAGAGCTCTCGAGTGCGCACCGCTGAATAGACGGCGTCTGGACAGCGACTCCGTCTGACGTCCCTACGCAGCAACGCGGCAAGAACTTTTCAAAACCTGCGAGTTCTTGAAGGAAAGAACTATCCCCTTGAGGTTGGGCCCTTTCGGAACCGTGGCCCCTGATTTAGCGTCGCTCCGCGCTGATTGAATGCAGCTGGTCTTGCTCTCGGGACCTTTTCCGCTGCGCACTTCTGATTTATTCGATCGTTCAATGCAGCACCAAGCCGCCCAACTCTGTATCGAATTTGCTCTCCATTGCGAGTCGTTTTGTTTGTAATTCTTGAAATTTTTCTTAGCTGGTGTAGTTTCAAGGGAGATTTGTGTACTTATCTTCATGGTTATAATTCTTGCTATCAAAGATTTTTTTGCGGTACTCATTAGTCATTACTTTTAAAACTAATAAAATGACTTTAAAGATTTCTGCAGTGATGAAATACTTTGAGCTGCAACGGCTGCGAAAGCTCTGATTTACTTGTCATTCTATCTTAGAACTAATAGTGATCTTTTGATGTACCCGAGTGAATGCCTGTTTTTTCACGTTGAAAGCTGAAAACTTTGAAATTCTCGGCTGATTTGACTGTTTGATTGGCAAATTATTTTCCCGGGAGAATGCGAGTGTCACATTGCACTCCTGCCGTTCGGTACGGAGTGTTTTAAGACATCGTCTGATGACTCGAATGCAACATGATGACGGGGTATCAGATACGAAGCTGTATAAAACAATTACTTCGCGTCCAGTTTCTGTGAAGAAGTCAGCTCGCATATAGTCACAGACGTCTTCGCTTGAATTGAATTCAGCACGTCGATGAGCGATGACATCAAGCGCATGAAGGAAGATAAACCCAATGCATGCTTCAAATTTCTGCAAATCTGATGCTTGGCTACCTGTGAACAGGTTGTGTATTTCTTTTAGAAGATCGTAGCTCCCGCCATTTACATGATGTCAAATTGTTCTCATTTTACAAGCTGGGACTCGAAATGCTGTGCTAGAAAATCAGTATTTTGAAAATTCGCGACGTGCTGGACTGGTCTGAATGCCTGAGCTTCAGACTGAGACCGGCTGTGTGCATGCTTTTCCTATGGCTTTTCGATACTCTGAACATTTCCTGGAGCAGGAAGCTCTAACGACTTCCAATGCATGCACTAGTCGCTGTCATCTCCTCGTTCGATGTCGTCCCTCGAAATTGGCGTCTTCATTCTTGATCGCAAATACGGCAGTATGCTTCAGCCAGCTCCCCATGGTGACCTTCGGGCGTTCCATTATCGAAGTTGAATTTTTGCTTCCAAGTCTTCCTCTCACTTTCTCTCCTCGAGTCTCGTGCTACTCCATCTACCTTCTCACTAAACGTACGTGTATGCGATTATTTAGTGTGTATGTGTGTTAGAGGTACATGTTTATCTTTTTATTCGAAACTCGAAAGCTGTACACGACGAATGAAATCTGCGAAGGAATTAGTTCAGTTCTTGCAGTAAAATAAAAGTTTTTATTCTCTCGTAATTTTAAGTTTGCGCTATCTCTTCAGTTATTTTTTCTTTCAATGCAACGAGAATTCATAACTCGCAATAATTTTAGTCTTTTATGAACTCGCGACTTGTTTTTAGAACGACGGTGGCTCAGGAGGACTGATTTTTTTTTACAAAAAAGCTTTTGTGTTTTATCTCGGCCTTGTTGATGAAACGGAAGCGGACTAGAATGTCACCAAGCCATTAGTGTTGGTGTTGCGTTGTACGCGAAGCACAATGTACACTGATGCACTGGTGTTAGTGTGTTCATCTTCGTAGAAGTACATAGTCCAAAATATTATCTAGCGTCTCGAAAGCGTTTCGGTATCTATCACGAGTAAATCTTATGCTTTTCTGCGGGGCATTTGTCTTTTCAAACGCCTATGCTACAGCCTGTATCAACTGCTACGCAACCGGAGTTCAGCATCACCTCCATTCGACTCGGTTGTCTAGGTGTGTTATTTTCATTTATTGATACTCCCTGTGTGTTTTCGTCGACAGTCGAGATGAAGTGTCGTGTTATTTATTCCTAACAAAATATTGAGTGATGAATTAATCAGTGCTTTAACGGCATTCTTCTGGTTCCTCTTCCATAATCTAAATTTGAGAATACGACCTCGACTAGTCAGAATAATATCCCTTTTTAAGTCTCTGTAATTTTTGTGACCTTACGTCCGCTTCATTACCATCTTGACTGTACTGCAAGTCAGGGTTATACCATGGAGTTTAATTTCCCAAGGCTGTTCTTCTCAACAAAAGTAGCCCCAAGCTTCCAAACTCTGACGTAAAAACGCCTTAGTGACCAAATCCTTGTTCTTAAAATTCACACTTCTAAGAGGGAATAAAAAGAACAGGGGTTTCGCTTCGCCAGTCAGTTTTGCCGTCGTGCTGGGGAAGCACACGGCGGTTTTGGCAGAAAGACGACTGGGGTGGTAGTGCTTCATCGAGTTCTGTGAAGTCGTTCAGGAGCTTTTAACGTCTACGTCCATGCAACAGTCAATAATTTGTGTGTCTGCCTTATTTTGTGATCTTTTAAGTGAGATGCCTGATGATTATTTACTCTGTGCGTACTCTGCAGAGCGTCCCACTTTTCGCGGTCTTGATGTTAGGCTCATTGGATGCAACTTTATTTTTTCAGGGGTGGAAGCCGAATTTGAAAAAGTTACAAGTACCATTTATAGCGAGCCAATGAATAATTTAAGCGATAAAGAATCTGTGTCACTAGTGTTTATTAATGACAAATACTACAGCCAACTTGCTGATCATTGATGTACTTGGGACCAGTGCCGTTTCACTAAGGAGCCGATAACTTAAGAAGTTTATTAGCAGAACGTACGCTATTCATTATTATCATGTAACTCGATATTCTGATACACAGTTTTCTTTCGAGTTTTCCTCATTTTAACTTGGTTTTACGACAACATCTTAGCTTAGATTTCTAATTTCTTTTTACAAAGCTCTCACGCCTTATGCGCCGCCGTTATTTAAAATTTATCATATCGCCTTGTGAATTATCTTATGTTTTATACGCGCAAATTTCATGTGCGCTGTAGTATTTTTGTTGGGTGTGTTGTGTGGCAGCTCCTTTGCTGCACCTACTTAGTTTTTTTTACGAGTGACCCGACTGCATTGCCTCCCTCTGCCACCCATCGGGCCGCGCCCGGCCGAGCTGCAGATGCTGCGCCAACCACTTACCGCTACCTCGCGCTCATGATAGCTAGAACGATGAGAGAGAAAACTGTTCCCTTCCACACTCGACTCGCCTATCTCTCTGCAATAAGTGTATACTCAAAGGCTTGAAGGAATTTAATTTATTTGTGCGTCAATCGACATTCTTCTACACAATAAATTAACTTTACTGTTGGTCTGCGAATTGTAGTACGAGTTAAAAGGGAGTCAAATCTCGTCAAAAAAGAGAGACATTCTCCAATAGTGAACCGAAGCATGGGAACATTTTATTATGTAAGAATTTTAAGGCTGGACGGGATCTTGCGCGTTGCCGCAGAAATTACGCTTCTCGAGCCATCGAGAAATCGAACCGGGATCAATGCCAGTTGAGGAGTTTCCAGGACGTCGATCGGGTTTCTTGAAAAGGTTGTTTCTCTAATTTGCGCCTCTCGACGACCAATTTTAAAGGTATGATCGTAGATGCTGTGCAGGCGTGTTCTTGGAGATGTTACTTCACGTAAAATTTACTGTAACTTTGGTCTTAGCTCACTAAGCTCATCAGGTCCTAGATTTCTATCATTTAAAATTTGCAAAAATTTTAAATAAGGTAACGTTTATGTTACCGCACATTGTTTAAAGGTACATTGGGACTAATAAAACTACAAATTAAAATCTTACGTGAGGGATTAAAGCATGATACAAAAAATATTCTTAGTAAAATTGATTTTGGATGGATCGACAATCAATTCCGTCTATACGTGAGCCCTCAGCATCAAAGAGCTGCTGGATGCGCTCTCTGAAAAACAAACAAGCGTTCACTGCATCGTCCTGCTTCCAGTGGTCGAAATATTCACTTGATGGCCGACTTCAGGGATTGAATGGTGTTGTGGGGGTGATCATTAGGACACTTTCTCAGCTTTGTCCCACAGCCAATTGCTGCAAGGGTTCTAATTTAGTGGGCTAGACGAATAAACATGTTCAGATACAAACAGCGGCAATTTTTTGTTTGGGAGGCTCTGGACAGTTTTTGTCTCGCTGAGTGGGCGTTGAGACTGGAACAATTTGAATATGCTCTAAATTGTAGTTCTTTTTGGTACAGGATAACATGACCGTCTCCATAATGTTTGTATACTCAATAGCCCTTACTCTGAGCCCTGCTTCGAAAAAATTAGCGGGGCATGATTTTAATATTGCTTACACACCTACCCCCTCAGGGGGCATAGGATAGGCCATAGGCAATAG
>VOMN01033397.1:0-23860 GCA_014899125.1 Orchestia grillus | reverse complement strand
ACTGTGTTGTGCGTACTAGTTGGAGACCTCCACTGTGATGTGCGACCAATTTGTTTCAGGTCTCCACTGTGATATACGTACTATTTGCAGACCCCTTGCTTGAAAGATTTATTTTCCTACATCCGCTCTGGTGCCCCCTTGTCTTTAAAATGGCTTGTTTTTCGCTGCAAGCAACGCACAGTACGCCGGTCAAGCCTGGAACGTTTGATCTCCCATGCTAAAAAGTTCATTCATGTCCTGGAAGCCATGCACTCAACATGCTTCCTCGTGTGCTGGAGAGTAGGTGTTTTTGAATGACGATAATTTGCATGAAGCAAATAGTTCTTTGCTCTGTCTTCGTTCGCAAGTGGTGTAATGTTGAGCAAATTCGAGGTGAGCTCCTTTCAGGTAAACTGACTGCGCTGTGAGAGGACTTGGCAGCTCTCACGGGTTCTTTCCTGGTCCAAGAACATACGGTAGTAGATATTGAAACATTTAATAAAGGAGAACTCTCCAGCTTCAGTCAATCTAATAATCTCTTAACGAAGGAAGAAATGGATACCCCATTAAGAACGACATTCATAAATGAAAGGTAAAAAAGAGAGAACAGCTTCCGTTGGGGCAATTTTTAGCAAACTGAAGCGCGACGGATCCCGGCACGTCAAAGACCGCGTCTCTCGCAGCGGACGGCGCCCACCGAACTCCTGAGAAGCGTTCTCCCCCTAATTCCCCTCCGTCCCCAAACACCCCTAACAGACCTGGCATCACAATCAGAAAGTTAGCGATAATGCGCCGCTGAGGCATTGAAGGCCTTTGACCGGGTCCTCCTTTAGCAGTTGCCTGATAGCGCCGCCAAAATCCGACCAAGTTGGAAGCCAGTCTGCTAACTTTTGAGCCGCTTAGGGTTTATTCATGTATACTTAATTGAAGTGTCAGCAAGTTGGCAAACTAGAATAGCTTCTAGAATTTATTGAGGACAAGTTCGCCAGATTGGAAAGGTTCGCCTTCATTACCGACTGCAGCAGCGCATCAGTTTTGTTCTTTGGTGCGATCAGGGGAAGTTATTGCAAGATCAAGGTTGTTCCGACGGCAAAATTAGGACATTCGAATGAGAATTGTGACTCGCGTGGCCTCTTTCGTAGCTTTTTATTTGTCTCATGAGCACATGGCAGCTCAGCCGTCAGAGGTATAAATGAATTAGCCGCTGGAATCAAACGTGACTCAAAGTTTTGATTGCATCGGCCACGGCTTTAGAAAAACCTCACAATATCTAGGAAGTGATAGACTCGTACAAATTTCTCAATACCTGGAGCTCAAGGACAATTCAGGTCAGCTTTTTATAATTATGGTAAAGGTTAAGTGGCCACTGAATAGCCTTCATCCTCTATTTCCTAATTAGGCTTACAACACAGCGACTCTGGAGACGCATTGCAGGAGCACTCACAGACCGCCTTTTGCACGAGCGCAGGACATACGGTGGACTATTTGAGGGTCACACAAAGGGTTAGGTTTGGCTCCTGAATCGGAAAAGCCTAACGTTCATATGAACGCGTTAAATAAGTAGTAATGAGCGTTAATTTTGAAAAATTGGTCCATAGATCTACAATTTTCAGGTTACTACAGTCTTACACTTGCACTATAAAAGTCCTACTGCATTTTGTTTCGGTTGTACACTCGCACCGCTGGATCTTCAAGGGTTACAGGAACGAACTCCAAAGCGTGTACAAAGAGTTATAAGTGAATGTTTATCCGCAAATAATATTCCAAGCGCCGGGTTGTTCAGCAAGTCAACGTCCGAAAAATAATCCTGAATTATCTTTATTATCTCCAGGAATAATGCAACCTGCTATTAACGACTTACGCAACCACATCATCTTTGTATATTCCTTTCTCTCCCACAGCCCTCCCCTTTTTCTAAAGCGTGAGATGAGGAAGTACAACTCCCACAGGAATATCATGGCTATGGTCACATTTGTCCGAGAGGTGCCGTACCGCTCGCTTGCACCCTTACATTCATTTCTTTCATTTCTCGAAGGATTTTACACCAGTGTGGTACGCCTCTAACATTCAAAGGGCTAAAAGTAACCCATTAATGAATACAGCACACATTTGCAGGTGGGTACATTTGATGGTGACAATATCGAATAATAACGATGGTAACAGAGGGGAATACCGATATACGTTTTATTGATTACAAAGTGCCTCTACATTCTAGTACTGAAGTAACTCGTCCATAAAATGCTGAAGGGACATAAAACTCATTTATCTCTTAATTCCGAAATTTCGTACCTCGATGAGGACTTTTACCAGCACTATTTACGGGACCGCATTTATTTCAGCAAATGATCGACATTTTTTCATCAAATGTAATACCTGGTCCAAATGAGCTTCTAACAACTAGTTTCCAAATAATGAGCGAGATTAATAGAGCAATAAATTTTGTGCATTAATGGGTTAAGAATTTGACGGCTTTTAGGGTCGCCAGGGATTTTCCGTGTTATTACTTGAAAGCCACAGCTAGGAATTGCACTCTGCAGATGGTATTTTTTCTCTTTGTAACAAGGAAGGCTAAAACTATAACACAAAATTGAGCTTCTTGAGTAAACAGAAGCCTTAGCTATCTCTCAACGATATAATAAGCTTTACAAACTTGCTTTGTTTTGCGCGTAAGACTACACAATACATAGTTAAATCATGCTATAGTTCTAAAATAAGAACGGATAATAAGTATTAATACAATAATAATAAATACTTCAAAAATTACACATAAAGTAGAGCACAGCAGGTAACAAAGGGGTACAACACAAGCATAGATGGCCATCGAAGTTATGCAATACTCGTGCAGGAAGATTTTCCAGAACCAATTTCTGCAGCGTGAGGAGCACAGAACTGTACTAGAGAAGCGGAAATTTTTTTACTTGAAGTACTCGCTCCACGGCATGGAGATCCCTTCATAACATCACCGCATAACACCCTCAAGTTTCTGGAGCACAGGACCATCCCCAGAGATCATTGAGAGGCATCCTTCCTCTTACATTCCTCCGCTTCAGCTGAAATCAAGGAGGGCTTTTACTGAAGATAGTCTCTAGTTTTGCCTGCAGCGTTTCTGATCAGGCGCTGAGCATTGATAATGGTATGATTGCCTAGAATTTTCTCTGTTTTGGTCGCAAAGAAGAGCGTTAATTCGCTGCACAAAAGCCTCGTAAGACGCAGCTGTTGCCCAAATTTGCCTTAAAATTGCCAGTTTTGCATTTATTCGCTCGAAGGCTTTGAAAATAGGCTTGTTTTGCTTATCATATGCACCGCGCGGCGCCCATCACCACCAGATGCCAGAAGCCTTAAGTGACCCTTAAGGAATTTGAGCGAACCTTTTTTTTTGCGCCGGCCATAAGCGGATCTAATTAAAGGAAATTACTGAACAATTTGCAGTTTTGAGCTCAAGATAATTGGATGTGCTCGGATTTTTTCCCAGAACTACCGAGAGCTTATTCAAAAACTCTTTTAGGTGGAACGTCGCTCATGAGAGCTAATTATGAACACGAGAGAAATAATTCCAAGACGTGATGCAGCGCAACTCTGCTCGTAGCTAAAATACAGAAGGACTACAAGATGTCTACCCACAATGTTCAAGGTCCTAGACTGCGATTAAATAGTGTAAGAATATATATTATTTTTTCAACTCCACATCTTCATTCGACAAATTTTAGCAAACCAATAAATACACTCGTATATTCCTCCCTCTGACAGAAATGATGAGAGCATTACGAGTCATTTGGAAAATGAAGGTCGCAGTGCACTCGTAGAGTAACATGAAGAAGAGAGGACCAAGAAGGCTCGCTGATGTATTTCCTCCAGACTATAATGCTAAGCACCTTCTTGAATTTACACGGAAAACAACACTTCTGTATTTCTTAATTTTAAATACACGAAGTTCTGAGAGCTAGTGACATGATAGACCGTTTTCGTGGGAGCGGCTCGTGAATCTTACAAACCATCTCGTAGCGCTCAGTCCTTGTAGAGGGCAGGACTAATTGAAAGCTTTCACTACACAATGGAAGAGATGAAGAAGTTTGAGGTCGTATCCTGTCAGGTCCTTGACTCAAACTTCTCATGGCATAAAAATAATAATAAGAGTGCTCAGTAATTGCATCGGTAAATCAGAAAGAGTTACCTTTTAGCAAGTGAAATGCATTAACACTATCGGAAAATAGCAAAATTCTACCTTGTATAGAAATAGGAGGCGAGCAGATATGCAAATTTGGGTGTTTTAAAACATTTCATTAAGAATAATCGCATTTGCATTACCGAAGTTCACGTGAAGTCAGCAAAAGAAGATGCGTCAATTGACATTAATGCGTCAATTGTTTAGGAACTGATGCGAACTCCATGGTCCCATCACGTACTCACGCACGAGCAGAAGGAAAACCTTAAATTGATTTTATTTTCAAATTATCTTTATTGCTATTAAGTTAGTACACACTTCCTCGCTATCACCCCCCTCGTGCGCTGGGGACGCAACTGGAAATTTACGAAAATGAGCCAGAAAGTAAGCGAATGAGGACAGATAAAATTTCTAACAATGAGGAGGTGCGGAAAATTTCATCAATGCTTGAACTTGAATTAGCAATAGAGTGCGGAAATTTCCCCAATGTTTAAAAAATGAGGTGCTCGTTAAAATACGGTGATTTTCAGTAGGTTTTAAAGTCGGGCACATTCTGTCCAGCTACTGAAATGTTTGCCTTAAAGAAACACATATTGCAAAATAAATGGAGAATCAACATAATAGCCTATCCACGTGCTGGAAGTTACGCATAATTTATTCTCTGTTCAAATTATTTTCCTTAAAACTCGAAATTTTGGAAGTAAGATAGAAACTTTCAATGAATACGATTATGAAGATTTCTGCCATCCATACAAGACAACTCTCAGGTACAAATTGAAGCAGTCCAATGTAGCAGAGCGTCGATCAGACGCAACGTATTTCCGTCCTAGCAAGAAGAACCAATGAAGTCAATCATTTTCGCTCATGCAGCTGCAAACATCGCAATTTAAATCGTAGCTAATCTGAATTTCTCATGACCCAAGCGGAGATAAATCGAGGCAGATCCTACGTAAAATTTAGGGGGAGATCCATTGCCATTTTTGAAGAACGACCCGAGACACTGGGGCGCATCGCGTCCAAGTTGTAGCTCGCTGCGAGCTGGGCGGCCTCTAAATCACCGCTTCGAACGTCATCAGCGTTATTTAAAGCTCGGTGAGCAAAAGGCGCGGCACTCATAAATCCGCGATTGCCGGCACATAACTCATGAAATGATCGTACCCTTCCTTAACCCCTCTCCCATCTTATTCTCCCTCATTTTCCCTTAAGTGAAGTCCACAACTTCTCGAATTGCTTTTAATCCGCACATTTTTTTGATCGTAGCCTTCCTCAACCCCTCTCCCGTCTTATTCTCCCTCATTTTCCCTTAAGTGAAGACCACAACTTCTCGAATTGCTTTTAATCCGCACGTTTTTTTAGATCGTACCCTTCGTGCCCCATGAAATGATCGTACCCTTCCTTAACCCCTCTCCCATCTTATTCTCNTATCGTACTCTTCGTGCCCCATGAAATGATCGTACCCTTCCTCAAACCCTCTCCCATCTTATTCTCCCTCATTTTCCCTGAAATGAAATCCACAACTTCTCGAACTGCTTTTAATCCACACGTTTTTTTTCTTTTTAATGCCACTCGTATGTAATCGGCATAGCTGTGCCTCAGACGACGCTGTCAATCATTCATGGAGAGGCATTTGACAGAACATTTCACTCCGCAAGCCTGACTCTACATTGCAATATTTCCCCTTCTTCCCCTAGCTAATTAGCACTTTAGAACTTGCATTTCACTCCACCGTAATTAATACCAAAGAGTTCACGCCACGCATCTCAGTGCAACATTTGCCACCGTGGCAGTCAGATAGCAGCACACGAACGCACTCGCATGTCACCTCCCACACGTCCCCTCTCGACTACAGGCCGTGTATACTTTGTAAGCACTTCGGAATTTTCTGATGTTTCACCTACTATGGAATATTGGGCATTATCTTCGTTTTCCAATGGTAGCACTCAGCCTACGGTAGCGAACGCTGTACCTCCTGACTAGAAGGCAGGAACGGCATCACTTGGGCCACACGCACACACAAATCCACCAAACTAAGCCATACACAGCAAGTGGTTCCACTAACCCCCGCCACGGCACAATTTCTCCAGCCAAGTCGCAGTTTTGCGAGACGCGCCACTTTTCGCCACACGACCCTACATGGACCCCCAAAGTCAACAATTACAAGCCAAAGTCAACAAAGTGAAGCTTGTTCGCAAAAATAAACTGTCTGGGTCAGCCCAGGAGGGGATATTGCCAACAGGAAATTACTCGAAGCGGCGACAATTTCAGGTTCTTGTGCGCGCCGACGTCAAATCAGACGAGAAAACAGAGCACTCAAGAGTCCGCTCCGCCACAAATGTTCCTGAATTTCTCTACATATATAACTTCCTTGTGCAGGATTCGTTGCAGATTTTCATCGCCGGGGTGGAATCGATTCGGTTGGTATTACTTGTAAGTTGTCCGTAAATAACAACATTATTATTGACAACACTCTGCTAAAAAAAACGAGAATTCTTCCCTTCAGCGATGATAAGAAAGACATAACAAGGGCTCACGCATCATCACTGCATCTGATGCGTCAACCAGCGATAAAGAGATAAAATTCATTCTTTATTGCTATTGAAAATTTCTGTGAATCTTATTGCTTGAACATAGTTTAACTCAACTATTTTCAACAGGCCTGTTCACCATTAACTTACTACACTGAGGAGCTGTGGTGAACCATGTCATAGCAGCGGCCAAACATAAAAAAAGCTAATCCGTCCGAAAAATGCCGAATCAAAAATGCAACATGAAATTTTCTCCAAGCGCAAAATTTTCATGAAGATCAAATTAGCTGCCACCCAAATGATAAGAAGTACAGCGCACCCAATTCTTAAACCGTAAAACAGATGTCCATTACAGATCCTCGGCAGCACTGCCGACTCTGCATGAGGTAACTCAAGGCTAGGAATGAAATAACAAACTAAAATCGTAAAAACCTTTAGTTCAAACGTTTTGAGCATGTGCTCATTTTCAATGAAATCCGCAATGGAAAAATTTGTATTCAATCAATATGCCCAATGATATAGGGTTACACAATAAAAATATAGTTATACTAAATTAAAAATTTAAAACAAATTAAAACATGAAACTCACACACACCAAGAGGGATTCTTAGAGACTTATTATATTTACGTAATAGCAAAGCAGTTTCAAGAACAAAGACGTTGCAAATGGATTTAAAACTTCTAACAATGAAAAATAAAAGTAAGTGCGGAAACTAAAATCGAAAAGAAACATCAAGGTGGCACACATAGGAGGGCTAACGGCTGACGATTTTTAATGAGTACGCACTCAGCAAACCATTTAATGAGGGTTTCAATTTATTCGGTATGTAACCACTATTCGGAATGTAACCACTTTTGATTCTCCTGCTAGGAATTTCCCCTCGCGCTTCACACCCGTGCTGGAGCTCAACACAAGAATGCAATCGGCGCTTGCGGTCACTGCAAACGTTTCTCACACGCCGTGCGCATTCCATGTACACGCACAGACCTAGACTTCTACGAATCTGTCTACATGTATACAATGAAAGCCTACACCTACTCTATACATCTATATCATTGGGCATATTGATTGAATAAAGAAATTCCATTGCAGATTTCGTTGAAAATGAGCACATGCTCGAAACGTTCGAACTAAATCTTTTTACGATTTTTCTTCGCTATTTCATTCCTAGTGGACCTGCTCCGCAAAAAAATATTTACCTAGTAACTCAAGACGTTTTAGGGCTATGACCATTTAGACACGCAGGAGGACAATGGTGAGACCGTCATTGATTCAAATAAAACATATTCGAGTACTACAAGCGAACAGCAATCTCGGTTTTTCCTTTCCACGAGGAGTGCCAAGTTACTAATGAAGTATGAAAGACAGTCCACTGTGCCTGAATACGAGCTGTGTAAAGGGAAAGCGCCGACTGACAGGATCGGTAAAAAAGAATACTCTAGCGATTGCTGTTGGAATAAGTTAGCTCCCGATTTATAATTTTCCTTATTACATCTCACATCGGTGGAGTGAACGCTACGCAAATCCAGCGATAGTTGAAGCTCTGCCTTGATTGGTCCAATGCATTTTACACGCGCACATGATTGGCCCTGCATGTTTTACAAACGCTCTGATTGGTCGCCTGAATCTTTCAAGCATGCATTATTAGTCAAAGTACACGATGTCGCTGCGTTGAATGTACAACGTGAAACACTGTTTTGTATCTGCAACAAATAGCAATAGAACAGGGAATGCTGCACCTGCTTAAAAGCCACGTAATATTTCACGAGTTGCATTTCAGTTGAAAGCTAGAAATTTATGACGTCCACGCGTAACGAAGAGCGATAAATATTATAACGAAGACGGAGGTCACCTCCTCAAGAAGGAACATTGCGAGAATTCAGTGAACAAACAAAGCAAGAGATCTCACCGGCTCAGAACGCAGGCTCCTTACACACAAGAGATAGAAACTTAGTCAAATAAAGATTAGGCCTTCTAAACTACTAAACTAAACTTGAAGCAACTTCCTGTAACCTGAGGTGCTGTTTCTGTGGTGAGTGGCTGGAGTTCATGCCCAAAAGACACCAACTAAGTTCCCCAAGCAGAGGAACTGTAGAGGGTTCCAAAAAATTGTATTCACTTTTTGTAATTCAATAATTTTGAAAAACAAAGACACACTGACTAATCCCATGCAGAAGTGTAATGTACGAGATAACATGCAAGGTCCCATGCACAAAAATAATTGACTGAGCAGCCCTCGTAGAACGTTGCAGCTGCTCTACTCGTTTACTATTAAATTACACGTATTTAGGTGGCGCTTGCTGACAATTGGTACACACGCACAGGTCTTTTGTTTCGAAGTCATTGTGAGTTCATCATTTGGGCCCCTCTGAACGTCGGCGTTGCACACTAAAAGTAGCCCAGGAGCTCTACTCGGCCCCCCCACCTTACGCTGGGAG
This sequence comes from Orchestia grillus, assembly GCA_014899125.1. Classification (NCBI taxonomy): domain Eukaryota; kingdom Metazoa; phylum Arthropoda; class Malacostraca; order Amphipoda; family Talitridae; genus Orchestia; species Orchestia grillus. The sequence goes on along the minus strand of VOMN01033397.1, from coordinate 14,755 downwards.
ACGATCCCTAGCAGCTAACCCAAGTGCATGAATGCCTGGATTCCTCATGTAGTCAGCAACATTAATAAGCGACGAGATGATCAGAAGTATACCTGCAGAAAATAATATTTTTTTTCTATTGAGAATGTCTTTTTTATTTTATGATGAACTTGATTCACATGTTCCAAATCAAAAACCTCGTTAATGCTCAGCCATGGCATTCGTACGCTTATTACTGTAAGATTCTTAAGTTCAAGTTCTCCGTACAAAACTAATTTTCGCGATTCAAAAACTGTTTACGATACCTCGTGAATTATTGGGAACCTTACCGTACCCAAAAAACGAATCTGATGACCAGCTTTATCTACAACTCTATAATACCTTAGGAAACTCGTAATTTGTTCTATATGTTGACGACAGGTACAGTTTTCTGTCTTAATTTCTCGAACATTCCTATTATATTTGAAAATACACGTGTTTTACCGCAGCATTATTGTCATGAAAAATTCTCTTTCCTTACGTTGTCCCTGGGAAGAACACCCCGCTAAGACGTGCCCTATGATCAGGCCTCTGTAGTTAGACGTAGATCAAATGAAATTTCAGGTCTCGGAACGTTCGTAGAAGTGAAATCTCTTCGGTCTCAGAGCGTCCCTTTCATGTAAACTATCGAAATCTATTCCGCATCCTAGAATGAGAAATATGCAAATTACCTTCAAGTTAGGATGAAATTGAACAAATAATATCGAGAGCATCGTTACCCAAACTTTTTCAAAACGTGACCCCTCTCAGTGGTACCGAACCTGCTACGAATTCCACATTTATCAGCCTCTTGAAAACGCACTAATTTTAACGGCGCAAATACATTTTCAATATTAATCACAGCACGGAGAACAATAACGTACTTACAGTTGGGTCCGGCATGACCTCCAGAAAATGTTTATGACGCCTTCGGTCGAAATGACCCGCAGTTTGAGAACCACTCATCTATAAATCAGAGAGTATTTTCCCTCGCATTCCTACGTAACTCGTCCCAATGCCATCACTTCGAAGCCCAATGAGTCGAAATAATTTTCCTATCTCACGATACATGATGCGATATGATATTATAGGGATGAATTGATTGGTCCAAAGGCCTCTATGAAAATTTCCTTGAATTTCTATATTTGTTGTTGGAGTTGACAGTATGCGGGGATTAAATTTATCATACACAATAAAGGGATTTGGCGCGACAACCCGCGCAAGGACTATAGATTTACAGTATTGGTAGAACGTCAGGTTTTCTGTTGTTTAGACACTTCGCCTCGACGTGCAGTCGCTGGCTAAACTTTCCAGCGAACGTCTGATCCGCGCTGCAAGTTATGCAAACACGAGCCCCTTCTGACATCAGTTCTGCTTTTATTCGATACTGCACCAGCGAATGCTCTAAGGACTCCGTGTAAGGACTCACTCCTGAACGTCGCACGTATCAACTAACGCGACGACGGCTCATGTTTCTCCACTGAAACATCTCGGCATTAATTTCTCAACTTTGTTAGCGTCTCCCGTAACCAGAGGTCTGTGGACGGCACAGGCGGTGCTGCTTCGGCCAACATTCCGTGGTAGAGGCAACGTCTGTTATGTTGATACGAAAGGTCCTTCAGATGGAGTCGATCACGTTGTTTTATCGAAAACGACCGTAAAAACGCCATGGTGTTAAACACTTCTATCATTTGTCAATTCGAGAGGGAGCTTATACAAGGACTGAGCCGCTCACGCCGTATGAACAATATGAAAGTTGGCATCCTTTGTTACTCAATATACTACGGTTAAAAAATCCAGTACTTCACCCGAATTTTGAAAAACAGACCCAATTTTTCTTATTTGATACCTGAATTATGAAGCGTATCTTTACCAAACGTTATTGGCATTGCAGAAAAAAATATTATTTACACATTTAGAGCTTCAAGAGTGCAGTCATCAGTCACAGAGCCAAAGAGCTTTCATGATTTCCGTTGCGGAGTATGAATTCGAAATATAAACATCGCATTGTTATGCAGTGTATATTATTTCATTGACTGCAAAACAAGAACAGACCTTCAGAAAACGAGAGCAGACATCTGTAAATGCACGCATCACTGGAAAGATCAACAAGGAGCGAAGTCCTGTAAATCTCGTCATTGAATGTAGGTTTATCAGCGAAGATAAACAAAGATTATGCACAGAGGACTGCTGGTGCTGCGGGGTTGAATTATTCAAGCATTGCAGGGAATAGATTACGAGATGGGATGATGAAGCGAATGGCCGACCGATTTTGCGTGTTTGAAATTCCGTTGAAGATTATGAATCAGAGCTTCATAAAAGCTTCCTTCAATTTGCAGAGACAACACAATATCCTCACATTCACCTCGGCAGGAGTATTTAAATGGCACAGGCAGTGCACGCTCGAAACTTTCGTATTACAGCCATTATTACGACGTCAGTTGGTTTCTCAACATGCACGTAACATAAGCACTGTATAATTTTGCTCAACGATTTTAAGCGAGGTTCTACAGACATACTCCCGTTTATAATGAAAAAAGTGACAAAATCTTTTTTAGTTAGCCCACCCTGAACCTTAAAATCAAAATAATCTTTAATGTCATTCGTGTCCTATCCATCTAGAGCTACATACTGAATGTTTGTGAAGCTCGGTCCTCTGTGCAAACGTATTTCCTACGCTATTTAATAATTACCAATCCACCCCTGAATTGATATACGCTTCACAAAAGAATACGAAACGGGTACAGCTCTGGTTTACACGCTGGAGAGGCAACATAAGCTTCCATCGACACAACCAGGTGAACTGAAAATACAAACTTGGATCGAGTGAAGGAGAAATTTTTAAAGGGCTTGATTCGTCAGTCAGCGTAATTTACCGAAGCATAGCATGAGAACGAGGAAACACAACACCAGCGCAGTTTTAAGCTAAGCCCAAAATAACTATTTGTGACTATCGTGGATTGCTTGAGATACCTCAGAGAAGTTTTATTCCATCGTTTACTAGACACGGACTCTACGAGCATCACATTACTACCCCTAGCGACGTGTTCAGAGGCCTTGTAACATCTGGCGAGTAGTGCTCTATAAAACTACTGTTACGATTGCCTAAATACTTGGTCATCATTTCATTTGTTTCAGAAAAACGGAAAATAATTAATATCCAGAGAGTCTGTTGCATGAACAGCACTGACGAAGCCAGAGAAATAGTTTATTTATCTTCACTCAAAATGTGAACTATGTTGCCCAAATCACGCAAGAAAAATTTGCAAAAACTTGAGATTTTTATGCACGTCTTAAAATAATTTTTCGTCACAAACACTTAAAAACACTGTAAATTAACATCAACATCGCGATATAGACTATATCAACATCTGTCCCATTAGCGGCAAACAAACGTTGCTCGTTAATAGAAAAGGAAATGAAGCAATAGTCTATCACCTTCCATCAAACTCTAGCACCGCTCGATCGACCAATCAATTCAATTTCATTTATACGGACAGAATGTTTACAACGATGACGTCAAGGACAAGGAAAGAGAAAAGAATCTCAGTTCATAATACGTGGTAACGGGATCATCCCTGTGCCTACTCTAACAGAATATTTTCTCAACATTATTAACAACAACTTCGCACAAGAACATTGCTGAAGGACGTTAGAAGAACACCGCCTGAAGGAAAGATTACCGTACGCTCAGTATTTCATTTTGGAATCTTACTGAAGACGAGTCAACTTTTTCGCTGAGGAAATATGAATATTTATACAGCGTGGCCATGGTGCATAAAATTAACAAACAGATGCGTTGCGGGGTTGACAATGGAGCAAGGGCTGCACGGTGGGGGTTTGGTGGAAAAGAGGACGCGCTCACGTGCTGACGTTGCTGTGCTCGTCTGCGATGCACAGCTGCTGCAGGAGCACACTATTCTCCGGAACCCAACTAAACAATAATGGTTACTTTTTGCGTTATGTCCCCTTTCTCCAGGAGGTTTTCTACTGAAAACGTACAATCTTGAGGCAAATATAAGAGTATTTACTCTAGACATATGAATACACTAGGGAATGGTCGATTAGTACCGAGACAGGTCAAGGAAGGTCGAGTTAATTCGTGTTAATATTTTTTTGGTTTAAAATAAAAAAATTGACGAGTTCACTGGTACAAGTAGAAAAATAAAACGAAAAAACGAGTTAACTCATCTTTGCCGGGAAAAAGGTTTTACTAAATACAGCGGATGCAATGAAAATGCGATGCACGGCTAAAAGTTTATCACAAGTTACTTAATTTTTGTCTCACTAAACCATAGCACAGCGTCCTAAAAACTTGCAGGCTTCTCTAAATGTACCTCAGAAGTTCAGACGATTTCTGACACGAATTGGTCTCAACAAAGGCATTTTTTTGGTGTACGGAAACAGAATCTCTGGTTCCTAAGAACTGCTCGACTTGTGTTTTTGTATACATTGGTCCCAGCCACTCCCAAATCATTTTGATGTTCAGATTGAGTCACGGGAGAGTTCTTTTTTTACTTTACAGACTTTATGTTTAGCCGCACTGTTTGAAATTTGTGATGGACGACCAGAACGTGATAAACTTACAATGGAATGATATGACGCAAATCTGCGAAATGTCTCAACAATGGTTGGAGTAGGTATTTTTAGCACTGATGAAAATTTTCTATTCCCCAAACCTCTTTTATAACCGAACAATTATTTCTCTGGTTCTTTAAGGCAATTCCTTAGTCTTTGCCATATTAGAATTTAACAGTTGAACGATGACCTTCTCATGCAGCCCCCAGACCTTGACTAAGGCCTGCTGTTGTATGTACGTGGACGAAGTAGATTATTTTTCTAGAAAGTTCTACAGAATTCCTGTCACCTAAACCACTCTGGTGAAATGTTCTAAAACTACTTATTATCGCTTTAAAAACAATTTTCCTGGTGCATTAGGTACTTTTTGAAGCGATAATCTGAGACTTTTTTCCATTTTCAAACAATGCTTTACTATTTGTGTATTTTTTGCTGATTTAGTATTCAGAGTACACATATACGTAAGATATTGAATTTTCGATTACTTTGATATTGTGTAACTATGCTGAATAAAATTTTACCCATGTATGAGACATTTATTGCACCCAGTGTATGAAAGAAATAGGGAAACTATAGCTGATCATGCGAATACCTATTGATAACAGAATAAATAACTAAAAATTCGCTAAAGCTTAGAGGAAAATTTATAACCACCATTAATAAGAAGCCAGCTAATTAACTATACGAGAAGGCTCTTACTAATAAAACTAAAAAATTAATCAATTTCCACTGTACTTCTATAACTAGCACCCAGTCAAAATGTATGCAAGATGCCAAAATTAGATCCCCGACAACCTCACTCCCTGTCAACATCAGACCCACCTCACCACACGCCAACAACACATCCCCGACACCCTCACTACGAGACAAGTCTATATAAAATTCCCGACAACCTCAACACGAGACGGTCTATATTAGATTCCCGACACCCTCATTACGAGACAGTCTATATAAAATTCCCGACAACTTTACTACGAGACAGTGTATATCAAATTCCCGACAAGCTCGCTAAGAAAGTCAATATCCAATTTCCGACTACCTGACTAAGAAACAGTCAATATCGAATTTCCGACAACCTCACAACGAGGCAATCAATACCAGATCTCAGATATCCTCACTGCGAGACAGCCACTATCAGACCGGTGGTAACCTCAGACCAGATCACTCCCAGGAATAAGTACAACCGCCCGAGCATCAGGCGACCCGTGTCTGCATAACCGACAAGCTGGAGATCAGCTCGGAACAACACGGCGAATCAAAACGAACAGCATCAGGCATCTGTCACCCCCACACTTACTGCTGGCGTGTTTTTCACAGGAGAAAAGTGAGAAACAATTACAGCCGTACCCCGCATAGAACGCTAGATCGGTCGTAACAAGCACCCGTTCTAGTCGTGAGCGAGTTATATGAAGCAAATAAGATAATAGAGCGGTTGTTCACTGGAACCGATCTGGCACTCTGTGCAGGGGACGACTGTACTGTTCCCGTAAAGGGTGGTCTAGCTTTTCAATTTCACCACCTGTCATGAGGCTTTTGGAATCTCGGAATAGCTGCAGCATTCTTGCAAAACATATCAGTCTTGACAATGATGTACTTTAACCAGTTAGTATTACACATTCCATGTCTCAGGTTTTGGAATGAAATACTGCGAGTCAGCTAATTTCAGATATCACAAAAATGGTGTTAAAAAGGCTCAAACGGGCAAAACTGAGTTTCGCTTTGATGAAAGCCAACTTACACAGGAATGTAACTCATGATGAAAACTCGTGAATAACTACCGCGTGAGGAGCCTGGGGGCTCAGAAAAGGATAGGTACTTTTAATTTATTTTAATTATAGGTATTATATTTACCAATGTACTTTTGATATAATGAATCAATTTCTGAAATTATAATCATTGACAATAACGAAATAATTGTTTGACAATAACGGTAAGACTCCCTTATAGCTGTTATTATATTGGAGTTTTTATTTTCAGGTTTGTGTGTTCTTTCACGAAGGTTGACATTACAAGCCGCGTCAGTTTGACCCTTACTGAACACGGCAGGATAAATTGAGCTCGTTTCATGAAGGCAAATCCCTGAACGTCACTAATGCAGGGCTCGTTGATAGCCTCAGGCTTCGGGTCTATAGTCAGAGGAGAGACTTCTGTCTCTTAGAGATGCGAGGCTTCGTGTTCTAATTTAGGATTTAACCCCCGACGAGTGCTGTTTCAAAAGAACATTCAAAATTTCTCACTTCCGTCTTCTATTGATTAATGAATTGCAGTGTTAATGAGCGTTAGCCAGAATTTTATTAAGAACCTGTGAACACCAGCACGCGTCCTCGATTGTTTTCATGGCGCAGTAATTACGTGCTCCGTTCTCAAGGGAGCAGACCCAGGTTCGATACCAGGCAGCGCAGCCGGATTTTCGTGGAATCACGATGTACTTCTCTAGGGAAAAAAAATTTAAGCCCCCATTCCACACACCACTCAATGGCCAATAATAATAAGCCATTCAAAAACTCGGTATGGTACTATATGTCAACTACGTCCGAATGTATAAAGTTTCTTTCTTCTTCTTCTTCTCCATCGGACGTGACCGCAAAAGGCAGCCGTGCTTCAGCAAGAGACACCATTGAGCTTCATCTTAGCACTCTTCTTCAGTTTGCAACAACTACGCTCCGAAAGGAAACATAAGCTTAACCCAGAACTTGTTACGATAGATATCGACGTAAGTTGGACTTCAAATATTTCCGCTGCGTCGCTCAGAGTTCAATATACATTGACTTCAAGACTTTCTAAAATCACGGAACAGAAAGATGCGAAATTCTCTTGAAGATGCCCACTGCGGTTGTTTGCACGGCATGTTGGTTCTTCGGGAGATGGCAAAAATATGGAAAAGAGATAGGACTACAACTCTCTCACTGAGGTGCAGAAATATAAAAGTCCAAGAAAGTCATAGTTCCAGTGATGCTGAAATGTATTTTCGATACCAGCAACGCTTCAAAAAAAGGTCCGAAAATGTGCAAATGAACACAAGACACTGCGTGTCTATGGACTTAATCCCGTTGAAAATAAATACGCATCAACAAGCAAGCATTGATTCTGCAGAGATAAGTCGTTTCTCCTCTTTTTTCTAATACGATTATTTGTATGATATGCACAACGTATATGTTAAATTTGAAGGTCTCTCATGAAAAAGGAAACCCTTGCCAACGGTGCTCGGAAAGCAAAGCCTCGTTTGAATCATTTACCCAAAATGAACAATGCAGAAAGTGAAATGAATATTTTCTAACTCATTCAACACGTGAATGTTGAATGTAGCAAAGGCGAGAGCGACTCCACTATCAAACACCGCTGAGAAATTTGTGTTCAAAGCTTCAAAGCGCGTGAAACTACCTCGATTCAAAAGACTGAGAAAATTCTGGAGTGAAATTCCGTGTCAGGTTTGATTCGCGTGTTCAGTTGCTATGCGGACGTCTGCATGTGGCAGAGAAGCGAAGACTGCCAGCATGACCCCAAGGCCCCAGTGGGTGTGCTCGTCTGTCGCCACTCTCCCTCCACCGGCAGCTTCAAAGGGGACGAGTCTTGCGAGTCTGGGTGCGGCGGAGGACAAGCGAATTTTGCTTTCTCTTCACAATTTCGAAAATTTCTGGAGAAATTGAAATGCACGACGACTCTCGCCGACTTGATAGAAATCATTTCGTAGAGAAACAATCGCTTGTCGAAAATTTTGCCGTGATGGAAAACCACGCAAGCTCCGAAGAAAATGGGACCAATTTTGAAGGCTTTGTGGTTATATTTTAGGCAACAAATGTCGATACGTCAGATCGCGTGCCTAACTTCCGTTGTCCCTTGAGGAGTTACTTTCACAATACACCGATGATAAAATTACAATTCACGTGTAATAGGAATATTATCATGATAATGAAAATATTTTCAATGCGGCTATGTCTTATAAAGCACTTACGTAAGGTCCTTACCCAGTTTTCACAAAAATAGTACTGTAGTAATTGCAAATGATAGTTATGGACGAATGAATGAACATATCAACTTGGTAGGCGTAAATGAGCATTAGTGATACGTCAAACCCCAAAAGAACTTCAAAAAATCGTTGTGCATCGTGGCCCAAATTTTTTTGAAACTATGGCAGTCATGTGGCTTACGTAGAGTAGAAATTTGAATAGTGTTATTTTCTTCAGTAGCGTGTCCAATTTAGTAGACCGACGCGTTTAAGGTTCCGACTGCTCCATCATAGGAAGCACTGCAGCAAATATTTCCAAAAATTTCTTACCAACGCTCGTTAGTAGAGTACGCCTTCTGTATCAGTATTATAAGCTTCCGACTATCATAGATAGCAATACATTAAATGATTCCGAAATTCTTTCATGAATATTCTTCAGCGTACACCTACTATGGTAACTCAGATACTAAATCATGATTCTGATTCGCATTAATCATAAGTTCATGTGAGTTAAGCCCCATATCTAAAAAGTTAAGGATATTTGAAGAGTAGAGTGTACTCTAATTCACATGCAAACACAGAAGACTTGAAGGAGAGAATCTCCTAAGAAATTAATTTTTAAAAGGCAGTCGGGATTCAGTAAAAAGAGTTATGAGAGCAATAAGAACGAGCATTAAGTTATGTTCATCAAGAAATGGAGGACATATGGAATCGGTGGCTAGTAAGAAACTCAGACCAAATATTTACTTTATAAAATGTATGTTGATGATACTATACGGGGGTGAGGCACAAAAAAGTATCAAGGCTTTCAAATACTTATTAGTTAGTAAGTATCACGGGCTTGGTCTCACTTTAAACATTAGTTTGTCTGCTATTACCAGTTAAAAGATGTGTTTGTTAACAGGAGTTGTTTGGGCACAGGTGCACAAAAAGTAATTGTGAATTTTTTGCTCATTGTGGGAGTGAGCGTTAAAAACGTCAGCACTGAGTTTATTTGCTAAAATAACATGGAACTCTCAAAAAAAGAGAAAAATAAGTATTTCAGTTATTGAAATAACTGATTTATTAATGATATAACACATTTTTTAGCCCATAGTTACGTTTCTAATCCAACCAATGTCCCCCGTTGTTTTCAAGACATTTTGTCATCGGATATTCATTTCCATTATTAATTTTAAATAAGTTCTGGGTTATTTTCAGGTATGTTTATAGTTAGGGTAAACGGTCACATAATTCGTGCAAGGCAATTGAAGGTTTTTCGTAGACTTAACTTTTTGACAAAAAATCACGTAGTCAGATCGTGGTTGCACGGTGTCCACTCCATCCTTTGGACAACCCCAATGGCGCGCTCCCCAAAAACTTTGTTTAAACCCTTTCACCAGCAAATGGTTCTGCGTCATGGAGCTCAGTCTTTCCTTCAGTAGGCTGTGTTGAAACAGAGTTTAAACAGAGGTACAAATTTAAATTAAACACTCCCTATGATTTAAATTAAATTTTTGGGGTTTTCTCGCACAATGGGCAAAAAATCACTGCTTCTTTTTGTGTAACTGTACCTAAATCACTCAAGCGGAAACCCCATTTATATATTTCAAAATTAAGTAAAGTAATGCATAAAATGATATCCACCCGTAGACTTTATCATGAATACTTATTGAGTTTTGAAACCCCATTTGAAAATCTCGGCACTTTGTGGCGATTCACCTCTGTGAAGGATTATTGAGTTAAGTTTCCCTGACCGGAAATCCTAATTTTATGATTGTGCTCCAGCATACGTTTGACACCATTCAGTATAATCACTATTGCATCAACACTGATGAAGGCATTTTTTAGTTTCACTAATAATGTACAAAAATCAGACAATCACAATGGTATTGTTAAAAATATCACGACGTTAGTATATTTTGAGATGAATCAATTCAAATTTAGGTTTCGTTTTTTTTTTAAACCACCCTGAGTAACATATATAAACTATTCCTTAACATACTTGCCTAATCGTGCGGGGTCGATGGAACTTCCAATTCAACTCAAATCAAAACAAAAACTGCTCTAAAAAGCAGATAATTTTCTACCTACAGTGCAGGGTACACCAACGTGAATTTCCTGAAACATTAAGGTGAGCAGAGTAGAATTTTGCGGGGACGGTAACGGCTCCTCGGGACATTTCGAGCAGCGTTTACCAAGAACTTTGAGAGCCACAGTTACCAACTTTGGTCGGAGCTTTTGTGAAAAATGATGGAAAATTATTTCAAGAAAGTTTGAGCCTTTCTGCATGGATGGAACTTGAAACAATTCTTTATGAATTACGAAAATATTGTGCGCAACTTAGCGCTCTTTCATACAGAACGTTACCTAATGTTTTTAAAGGAAAATACTGCGTGCTGATGTTATTCATTCTGGAATGGTGATTCAATGCTGACGCAAGTTAGGTGGTTTATGAATCGAAGAGTATTATTAAACAGAAAACATTTCTACAGCTTATCCAGCCGAGCCATTTCGTCTTCCCTCAATTCCAATGTATATAATATTTGAAACAAACTCGATTAAAGTAGACCAATCAAAACACAATGCCATTTCTTTCTTCGTCTTAGCTCTACAAATGATTAAGCTAAAACTTTTTGCTTGCATATTCCTATTTCGTCTACGACTATACATGACAGAAAGTGATCTCTTTTATCCACAACTACGAGCACATTTAGTACATAAACAGGCGGATTGGAAATCAATTGAGTGTGTGTGTGTGCCCATGAATAGGTAAAAGGCCATAAATCCCAGCACACCTGGAATTGCGTTCAAACCTGGAATTGTACATTAACTCCAAAGAAGCATTCCAAAAAAGAGCGGCAGAAGACCTGGCGAGTGTCAAGGCAACGATTTAGCTTTTAAATCAATGGATGCTACACAGCGCTTAGAGCGAGTTAACGTAATCAAAAATTAAAACGCGTGCTTTCACAAACCTGAACGCAAGAATAGTTGACGGATTGGTGGGTTATTTAAACGCAGATATGCCAACAGAGAAGAAACACAACTCTATGTTCTTCAGTGTTCTAAATAAGCATCAAATCCTTCGTTCATTCAGTGATGAGAAACTCGAATTCAGGCAGCATTTCACAGAGCCTGCAAATATTTAGGAAAATGTTGATAAAATATTTCAATTTGTTCAGCTCAGCCTGACTAGCTTCAAAATAGCATGAGCAACGCCTAATTTGAAGAAAAATTACTATTTCAGGTCACCTCAAACCTTAGGAATGACAGCAAAAATATTCAGCGGAGTAATTTTTCGACAACGAGTAAAAAATTTCTACCTAAAACTAAACTTGTTTTAGTTCGAACGTTTCGAGCATGTGCTCATTTTCAACGATATCTGTAATGACAAAAATTGTACAATAAAAATTTTCCATTACAGATTTCGTTGAAAATGAGCTCATGCTCGAAACGTTCGATTTAAATATTTTTACGATTTTTCTTTGCTATCTCATTCCTAGTGAATTTGCTACGCAAAAAAAGATTTACCTAGTAAACTTGTTTTCATTGAAATTTTGAAGACTACAGAAAAGAACTCTGTGACAAACACTCATTTCTAAGAACTTCCCTATTCAATAGCAAGCTTTATTTACTTATGAAAAAAATATCACGTCTTCAGAGTCAAAATCTTCCACTTTTCGCAGTCCTTAAGAAATTCCGCTGCATTAATGGGAAGAAAACTTTCCTTATCCTTCCGACTGCATTTTCATCCCTGAGTTATTTCGAGGAGATCAATCTGTGTTCTATGCAGCCGAATTTTATACAATCAATTACATCATTTATGTCCTACAGTAAGTGTCTAAGTTTATCCAACACTCCCGCTATTAACGCCCGAGCGCCAAAGCTAACCAGTCACATCTTTTCAGCGCAAAAGAAAATCACAAAACAAAAATTATAACCGCTCTAACTGGATTGTATGAGTGAATTAATTTTTTCTGCTTTGTTTTCTTGCCGTTTTTGAGTGCTAAAAGGTCGTGATAGTTTACCACTGCATTGCACGGTCACATGCAAGCGTCTGCAACTGAAAGAATTTAGAAGTTGAGCTTTAACTAACAGTCCGGGACTCCTGCATGCCTCAGAGGAACACAGCCCCAAAATTTCCGAACCGCACTCAGGTTTTTGTATTTTATTTCTTGGATTATTTTGAGGGCTTTTTTCGGAACCTTCCTTTGGGAACAAGGCGATCTCTTCGATATTTCTGCAAGCCCTCGGCAGAATTTGAATGAGAGTCTCCACTTCGAGAGATTTTCTCGACGCTTCGAAGTGAAGTCTTCATCGGCCTTTGGTACGGACTGGCAGCCCCACTGGGGAGACGGAGCTCTCAGGAGGCTGGGCTACGTGGGCCTTGCAAATGCAGGCCTGGCTTAGGCCCTGCGACCGTTCAACTATTCTGAGGGCGAAAGACTCTTCTTAGACTATGTTTCTCTTGCTCACAAATTGTAGACTCCGCATAGACTTGCTGCTTACACTAAATGCTTCACCCATTCCGTGAAAGTCTAAGCTGGCATGTTGTGCTTAGCAAATGCTGAAGCGGCTTATGCCTGGGCCACAGTAGACTGGGGCACGTTCTTCGTAGAAAACGTTTTCTTCAAAAGAAAAAGCCAATGTGCTTTTCGCAGTAGTTTGGCAATTACATGCTAGGCATTGCGGGAATGTTCCTTGGAGATTTTTGTAGACAAATGAAGACTAGAAAAACAAAGGCGGATCGCGTATCTTTTTACCTCAAACGTCCTTTGCTAGTGACTAACACGAAGCACGAAAGTACGCAAAAAATTACGGATTTTGGACTCATTTATAGTCTTTACCCCTAAAAATTTTCATACAAGCAACACAAATTGAAAAAATTTTAGTGAAATTTCTCATGACGCGTGCAAAATAGTATTCAAAAACAATCTTGAATTAAATGAACTACCTATGAAGAAACTAGATACGTCTCGAAATTGGCAAATTCGAATAAAGGAAGATGACTCTCAAGAACTTGAGCTCTCGTAAATACATTTTTGTATTTGCACACACTGTTCGAATCTCATGGTGTACTGACCTAGACAGATTTCAATGAGAAAAATCGGCCTCCATTTTTTCCCATTTTCTATAAAGCTATCAATTTAGCTCGGACACACGGACAATTTTGAGCTTACGTTTGGACTTGACAGAGTCAGGGGCCTCGAAAAAGCCTCCACGATGACAAGCGTGTTTTGGACGGAACAAAAATGAAAAACGTCGAGTGACAAGTCAGAAGTGATGATCTACAAGGGACGGAGTCAGGAGGCATGCGTTGCTTTTCGCGGTCGGTGGTCGAAACATTGACCAGAAGCGTCTCCAGACCGGCACGGCCGCTCGCGTGCAGAGCGTAATGAGTGAACTGGGCCAGACGGTTTGGTATAACTGAGCGGACTTGAGGGGAGTCTGAATGTTTAGCGAGTGTCCACCCAGAAAAACGCCGCCACTCCAAACAGACAAAATAAGCTTATAATAAGTTTGATACAAATACAATAGAACGTTTCGTCGCTGTAAGATGTATAGTTGGATTACGCTTGCGCTGTGTCGCAATAGCGATTTAAAAATAATATTTTTAACGTAATTTAAAATCAAGTATTTGTTATCTGCATACTCAACACTTTCCTAAAAGCAAAATTTAGCTATGAGCCAAACTGAGATCAAAAATAATTTTAAATGGCACCCACGCAAACCCTAATCTCGGCGTCTTGCGAACCTTAAAAAATGCGATACATTTGGGCTACAAAAGAAATTTTTGAAATAAAATGTAATAACCAACAGTGGATTTATGGAACCCTTCTTTGCCGCCTAACGTTGGAAAGTCTAAGCCCTCCATAGCGACACAGGACATGGACATATGAAAATCTTTAGCAGCATTGCAGTCCAATGAAAAAATGAACAATGAATTACAGAAATAACTAAGCCACCCGTAGCGTTGATGAACAAATAGAGCAATATTTGGCGAGCAATGGAGAAGCAGGCAGCTTAGCGTACGGCGCGCGTCGCAGCCCACAGCAAATGCGAGGAGCTTCTTTGATGCTGAGTGAACACGGAGCGATGGTTTGCGGGGGCCTCCTGAGGTTAGCACTGGAGAGCTGAGGGTGGTCCTACGGCAGCTTACTCGTGATGCAAGCTGGCTCCCCACTCCACCTGAGCTCCCTACGAGCTCCCCACGCCACCAGCTGGACCCCCACCACCATCGGGGCGCACACCACC
>VOMN01033396.1:0-24407 GCA_014899125.1 Orchestia grillus | reverse complement strand
CCCCATTTAATCCCCTTCTCTCCCCTCAATTAACCTTTCACCCCCCCCAGGCGTGTCGTCCTCGGGAGGCGTGTATGTCAAAGTCCAGCTGGTGCCCTCAGAGTGGTTCCCAGACTCGCCGTCCGAGCGCAAGACGTCCGTCTGCAAAGACGATCCTGCCGTCTTCGACGAGGAGCTCAGTTTGTGCGTCGTGTGGCTGGTGTGCGTCGTGTGGCTGGTGTGTGGTTCACGTCTGTTTGCAGTTTCTCCATTAAAGTCTTCTCCTGTGATAACTATCTCCACGAGAGTGTGTGTCTGATGTCTTCTCTGTGCATACGTGTGTCTGAGGTCTATCCTGAGCGCCTGTATGTCTAGTGTCTGCCCTGTGCGTACGCATGTCTGCTCTGTGCATGCAATCTCTGATATTTGCGAAGTGCGTAGGTGTCTGCTTCATGCGTACGCACGTGTGACGCATGTACTGTGCACGCAGCCCGACGGTGCAGCACAGCCACAGCGGGGTCGAGAGGGGCGGGTTCCTGCTGATGCGCCTGAAGCTCACTCGCCGCATGCGGTCGCAGGTGGTGAGTGAGGCTCTGGTCTCGCTCAGCGACCTGCCTGTCCTCACGCTCGAGAACAGGCGCTCCAAGCCACACACCCACCTCATCCTCACCAGGGCCGCGCCTCTACACAGTCAGTATTCTCAGTGCATTTAAGTGTAATCCCCTTCGAGTCCTGGACTTTTAATTAGGTTTTCAAATTGCTTCACGATTTGGTTGCTTTATCACATTGAAAACTAAGCTGAGGCTGAGGGGTCCCTGTAGAACTCGACCAGGACGAGTCAACTCGTTTTGACCTTATTAGTGTTTCTCATTTTGAGATCAATTTTAATTTTTGCGTAAGAAAGTTCGGAATGAGTTCACTCGCCCTTCCTTGACCTCTCCCGATAGAAACCAACCATTTTCTGCATTAGGCTACTGCATGGCGTGCCAGATCAGGCACGTGCTGAAATTTTCCGTCGATGGAAATACCGAAAAGGTTGATTTTGTGATGATCGTTTGATGGAAATTTAACTCTTACTACCCGTGTTGTGACCCGCGCGTCCAGGGCAGAGAGTTTGGTTTTAACCATCACAGCTCAGTTTTTGTACCTATGCAAGGAGAGAACTGCTGTAATAATTCATGTGGTGAAGGAATTAATGGAAACTGAACTAAAAATGATTAAAAATGAACATTTCTCCACGAATTTCTTATCGAGAAAGACAGGGTGTTAGGGAAAAAGAGGTACAAAATTTTACACCTATCAGATAGTGGTAAGCTAAACACTTTTGCTTCTATGAAACTTTGCGAAAAAATTGTTTTTTGGGATATTAGCTGTTCAATGTTAGAAAGGAGGAAACGTGAAGACAAATTTGCCCACGAATAATTTATTCATATATTTACTTTACAGAAATTGTTCAAACTTTCCTCCACTCACATCGATGCACTAGTGGTCTCTTCCCCTTTAGTGCCAATTTAAAAAAAAATTCTATGACTAGTTATGCAACGATTTGGAAAAATCTTTTGGCATAGCTGGGCCGCCTGTCTGGCCCTACCATTAAGAGCACCATAAGCGAGGTGTATGTCCGCCATTTTTGAGTTTCTTAAGCAGTTTATGTTACCAGCGCCGTGTCATTATAAAGAATAAACAGCAACAAATAGTAAGCAAGAAATTACTGTGCTGCGTGGTCTGAAACAATCTGGAATTTACTAGTTTAAACGTTTTCGTCTAACATCTCAAAAACCAGACCTTTTTTCGCAAGGCTTCATAGAGGCCAAAGTATTTCGTTTGTCATTTTCTAGTATGTGTGAAATTTTGTACCTCTTTTCCTTCAACACCCTATGTATAACCCTAGCACACCTGAGAACTGGTTTAGCCAAAAAAAATTCATTTTGCGAAAATATTTCTTTTAATTAAAATGGAAAACATGTCATGTGGGGATGACATTGTTGTGCGACCCTTGCACCGTGAGTCTAGCTCCCATTTTCCTGCCTCGGCTTCCCCCCGTCGTGAGGTGTGGATCATATTTTGATGGCCGAGCACCCCAGTCGCTAGGGATGACTAGGACGAACAGGGTGTAATGTGGCAACTCGACAGCCTCCTAATTTTGTCTTATTCGTTTGACGTGAAAATTCGTTGAGAAGTTTGCGTGCGACCAAGCCAGGCGCTCTGCTGCGCTACGTAAGCTGATTCCACTTGCGAACCACACGCTTGCAAAATAATATCAAAGATTCAAATGTACTCTGCACTCTTTTCTTCATCCGTTTTTCAACCCAGAATGAGTAACCCTGAAACACCCTCATACGAAAAACTTGCACTCTGCTCGTCCGTGATATACGTATGTGATCCTTGGAGGAATATGGAGAGTCAAAATTAAAAAAAAACCTTATTCGCCACAATCTGATTTAATCGTTTTTAGAACTTTTGATTGTTATTTTTCCTGTATTAATGATGGACGCATCGTATTCTTAAATATATCAAGTTTTTATTAAACTACAGGTACTGCATACGATCTGTGTAGGCGTTTTCTCAACACCACGTGCGTTAATTTTGTCATGATTCTGTCAGCTTACGAACCGCTCAACATCCTCCGGCGTCGCAACGATGACGTCACGCGCCAGTTCCTGCATCAGCTTGAGCTGGACAACAAGGGGCACACCAAGACCGACCTAGGAGGCTCCAACGTGAGCATTTCGAGCATGTGGTAATGCCAGCACACCTGGAATATTCAGAAATATAGGTATGTATGCGAATATACATTACAATATTGCATGTGTTTTAAACGGAGCACGTCGCGCTGCTACCTGGGATTAGCTAGACTTAATTGAATGCCCAGTCGGTTACTGGGGAATGTCTCCTATTTTCGCCTCACGTGCCTCCACTCACTCTAGCATACGGAAGTAGTACGTACGCATATCACCAGAATATCGCGCTAAGTATGGTCAAACTAGGCAGCTTTGGTCGAATTGGCTGTGCTGCTAAGTGGTTTGTCACCGATGGAGCTTTTTATCAACGCTGCGTTGGATAACGCAGTCCGTGCTCACACACGTAGAGCTTTTAACGCACACAGATTTCAACAATATAAAAATACCAATTTCGCTGGAGTGATTTTTTAATGACTAATATTATGTATGAATGTTTTTATGGGCGAATGCAATACTGGCACAAAGTTTGTAAACTTGTTGCTTGAGTAGCCCCATGTGAAGTGACGTTTTTCGGGAGCCAAACTCATTTTTACGCATACGTGCACTCGAATTGAAGCTCGGTCCAAATAATTCCGTTTCTCTCTGACAACTCCGGACCTTCTCTTCATTTTCCGTGCCGCTCTGATTTTCGTTGGTCGTAGAGATGTTGGCCAAACAGCTCGATAGTAGTGTCCAAGCTTCCAGCCATGCTTTTGCGCCAACATAAAAAGGTGGATAGAAAAGATATCTAATTGAGTTTAAGTACGTGGAATTGCTATTTTAGTTGATGTAAATTGCAGAGCAAACGTCGTCGTCATGAAATATCGTAGGATAAAAATTAATAAATATAATGCAGCAATAACGGTCAAAAGTGATGGCCAATGCACAAATCTTCTAACTTCTATTTTGGTTCTTCTTCCAAATAAAGTTCGCTGTTTGTATCACACTTTTGTTTCTTGAAGCGTATATTTTTCTGCGTTGTTGGGGCGCCTGTACAGGGCGTTAAAATTGCTGCCAACGATCGGCGTGTGCAATTTTAGGACGAAGCCTTACGCAGTTGTTTGGCGGCGGCCTTAGATGAACGGGGGTGGCCTGTGGCCTTACTAATTCATTAATCGTGACGTACACTTCTACTTGCCTTAATAATTGTATTGATAACCTTAATTATTTTTCTAATTTATCGACTATCATAGAGAACGTGATGGAGAGGCATCTGTAGTACATAAGTATTTGTATTTTTGTGTGACTAGACTGGAAATTTTATTTTGTAATGTATGTGTCAATGTAATTAACATACTTTTGTTTTAATTCTTGTCTATGTGTGTGTGACTGCTTCAATAGTGTTAGTACGAGGCCTGTGCTCCTTGCATGTAAAATAACTAGGCACACGTCATCTTCCTGTTATCCCGTTAGAGTGCTGTGCCCTTTACATACAAGTGCAACCTTCGGCGCTTTCTAGAAACGAGTGCGTAAGGGTTGCCATCGTAACGGAAGAGGCTAATGTTCTGCAGGAAAACCAGCCTTTTCAGAGGCCATGCTAGTGTCTACGTGAGCTCAACGGTTGTGTCGCTGGGCTGGCCTCGTCTATCGACTTCTTCTTAGCGAGAGGACCAGCGCTCCTCCAGTTGTTTGCAGATTCAGCAATACTAGCTCTGCGAACCTGGTGTGGCATCGTATAGCCAAACATATTTTTTATTTTCCTTTTTCTCTCACGAAAATCACCCATGAGTCGTTCTAGCGCATTCATGTGCGTCGTCACATTCTTTTATCACATGTCAAGCGTTATCTCGTATCTCCTCTTTCATAGCTCCGTGATCGTAAGAAGCATGCAGTAGCCGGGTTGTTTAGCCAAGTAAATTTATACCTTTCAAGTGCCTTGACGTGGTACTGATGCCGTTTAATTTGAGTTGAGCTGAAAATCTGTGTGATGTGTTTACGTAGTGGTTCTCTACCTTCTTCATTACACTACAACACTTTTTTGTGTGTTCTTTACGAGTGGGATGAATTGTTTTAAAATAATGTATAGAATTTTAAGAACTATGTATATTCCACAATATTTATTCTGCTTCTCTGGGCTTGTGCCCTGCCTTCATTTTCACTCGGCAAAGGACGAATAAAGTCAGTTTTTGTCATTGTATTTTTAGTTGCAAATTATCTAATTTAATAGTTCACCGTGGTTTTTGGATGTGCCTTTCAAGTAGCACTTGCCGTTTTGTTTAAAATACGAATATGTGTGAATTAGTGCCTTACTATACAGGGTGTCCATAAAGTCTTTCCCGGATTCTCGTGAAAGACTTGGTCTTTCTCGTGAATCCAGACTACAGCATGACTATGTCTTGAATTTTGCTATATCTACATAATTGACCTATTTGCTATAGATGGCTATCTGGCTGAAATACGTCCGTTACCAATGACTATTCTAGGAAAGACCTTATTAATCAGGAAGAATTTGGGAACACTGTGCAATCACTAAACTCCATGTACTGTCGAATTGTAATTCATTAGGCGCTGCATAACCAATGTGATGTGCATAAGGCGCGTTAGTGAGAAGTCATAATGAACTCTTCGTGATTCTCAAGTTCGTTCGGGGAGGTAACTCCTGGTCACTTTGGAGCCATATTATTTCATCGTCGCTGAATTAAACAATGTTCTATCGTGGGACCAGTGCTCTTCAATTCCGTACACTATAAAATTATTTATCTGTTGTGATTCGTAGGCTATATTTGCTTTACTGTGTGTGTTCTTTTTCGAGTAACAAGGAGTTCCCTGTCGCTAAGCTGCTTAACTCATCGCACTTCCAGAATTCTTGTGCACTCAACTTGAACGCAAGTTACTGTCGGAATGTTTGACTTCTACTCTATGAATGTGTTAATGATCTTGCCACAGCCATGCAACCTCTGGACAGAAAGATCATGAATTAACATGATGTGTAATGCAATTTAGAGTTAAGTTCCTTAACCTGTTTACGGTCCCTGTCGACTACACTGACGGTGTGAATGCACCGCCGCCATCGGGATGTGACCGTAAACAGGTTAAGTCATTTGTGTTGAGTTTCCCTTCCAATGTACATAAGAAAAGCTATGATAACGCGATATATATTTATGGATTGTCTGCTCCATTGAGAGGGCCGAGTGCCCGCAGCCTCTAGTCATCGAGCAGCGCGGGTTGCCAGCTGCTTGGCGAAAATAAATTTTCTTCCTCTACATCAAGGATTTTTAAATTGAGATCCGTGGCATTAAACTTCCGAACTGAAGGTGTAATATGAGAGAATCTAATTTCAAATTATCAATGACAATAAATACTAAGATTGTAGAATTTATAAATAGATATTACTGCATTATACGGATGAAATTAAATTTTTATGCAGTGTTAAATACACATAAAACTAGCGCATTTAATTCCACCCATGTGTGAGAGTATTGCGTTTAAGGAAATTCGATGAAGCCGATCTCCTTCAGCATGCTTCGGTTATGTCGGACAGGTAGGACACCCGAGCTCTTCTCAGGAGAGTACCGATAGTGTCTTATTACCACTTCCCATGCTGAGTATTCAAGAACCCTGAAACTTAATCCAGGAGTCTGTTGGGGGTGGAACTTGTGAGTTAGGTGCGAGGTATTTTTCCTTCTAATGGAAATGGTCAAGTCAATCGCTAGTAAATGAAAATTTCCTTTTATTCGACCTTCTTTACTGAAAATAATCTGTCTTATGCGCTGGCAGAGTTCCTTTACCAACCTGCGAAAACGAGACCCTATTATTCTTTTTCTTCACCGTCGCTTCTGCTGAAAATGTGTGCTACAGTAGACTCATCACAGTTGTTTCTCTGACAATAAAATCTTCCTATAATGTGAATGATTAATCAATGTCGCTTCTGTCACGGGCCTTACTTGACGGGACCTTGCGTGGGACCTTGGCGTATGAAATAGGACGCAGCAATTTAGAACGGTGCATATCTTTGTTTCGTTTATAATATCTTCTGATTCTAATAGTTTGTTTATCGTGCTTGTTCGATTTGATCGTCCAATTACATCGTGAATCTGTACGTATTTCATCCATCCTTTTTTCAAGGTTAACCAGTTATGTAAATCACTCGTCATGCCAAATGCTCGTCCAAAGTTAAACATATACATGCGTGCTCTAAAATTTTTGGCATCAACATTTTCCACTACGATGCAATAATTTTTCAACGAAGCATTCTGATTTACCAACAACTTACCCCTATCGTCACACAGGAGCCGCACCTCACTTCAACTGCTTTCGAAAATATTCCTGTTTTACTTAATTCGAAGTTAGAAATTCGACCAGAATCACACCAGGAAGCGTAGAGTTTGATCATCTGTACAACAATGACTTTCCACTAATCTAGGAATAGTGAAAACATGAGTGGAAAGCATGTTATTTTATACTCACATGAACTTTCTACAGAATATCAATTACAGACTAGAATGCGTACATATAGCTTAAGACCCCTCCCCCCGCCAAAAAAAGTTAATAACAATCGAAAGAATACGTAGAACATTATATTACAGAAATTGTGTAACCCGTTTTGTAATAGAACATTTTTGCTCGTTCTCCAGCAGAAGGGGCTAACAGGATGTGCTACAAGTACTCTAAAGCAAACTGTTAAAAAAAAACATTTGACCTGACTGTAAAATTGAACTGGATCAAAAAAGGTCTCGTTGAATCCCTAGTTGAGCGAAAAAAGGCTGAAGAACGAGCTTGCCGACATCTCCACCCAGCAGGCAGGGTTACATCCAGCATGCATACAGGTACCCTCATGTAGAGTATTAACCATCTGACCAAATGACATAAGTAATAAAACACAAAAAAAACGCATATCCAATTCACATGGCCTTGTTAGAACTCGCACGGTAATACATTTTCTGTTCTAGGCATCAAAAATTAAATAAAATTGTTCTTTAAGGAAACCAAATAAAAGTAGTACTGGCGTATTCTTCGACGTTACAAAGAACTTTTCATTCATTTCGCATCTAGAATACCTAAAGCGACGCCAATTCATTTACAGAAATAAAATCTACCACATCATAAGAAAAGGTTCAACAATGGGAAAAACTTTTAGTATGATCAACGTACTGACCTTTAGGCAGCTTGGAGACCCGATTAAGTGTTCACCAACTTGAATGCGGAAAGAGGGTTGCAATTCTGTTTGACGTACGCGTGCCGAATCACAGTGGGAACTGAAGCTCTTCTTCACTCTTGGCGAGTCTTCTTAATCCTGCGTTAATTTTCTTTAGATGGTTTGTGACCCCAATTATACATAGATGTTTGTCATTTCTATGCGCATTCCCCACTAACCACGGTTAGAAGCTCGAGGAGCCTAACGCAGGGTTATAAGAGAACTAGGGGTGAAATTTCTTCGGAATCCGAAATTTCCTAGACGCATTTTCCATGCTAGTCGCCGCTGTACCCAACCAAAGCAATCTCAACTGACCAATTTTGCGAAGTATGCATTGTTCACTACAGCGTTAGCGAAAAAAGTGGATCTGCTTCTGGCAGTATCATATTCTTGACCATTTCAAATGGTAGAGGCATTCAAAAGTCAGCAAGTAAAAGGCAGTTCTATTCTGAAAATGATCAAATATTAATTAAATTGAGGTTCAAAGTAAAAAAGGTACAACCAACAAATGAAGAAAAATGTGTCAAATAACTCATACGAACAAACGTTCATGAACGCCAATAAGCTTCAACATGTACAGGACGCTTAACGACCACCAGGAGAAATAATTCAAGGAACGGCAGATGCGAGCGGCCTCGACATAAAGCAAGTCATTTCCTTCCATAAAATTCGGAACACAGAATGTGCTGAGGACTACGTGCTGTTCAACAGCACATCGAAGCCGCGTCTTGAATTTATCTCTTCCACCTAAATTGGCTTAAAACTAACAAGTCGCTTATCTATATAGCTAGGTGATTTTTGCACGTCATGATTGAATGTTATATTACATAGGGCACCTCCTGTCGCTGTGCACGAGAGGTGATCTTTTGGGCGAGTCACGTTGCTGACTCGCATGAAACTCAAAACATTTCGGTCCTTTACAGATGTGAAACATCACCGGGCAGTCCATGAAGAACTTTGACGAAAATTAATCTAGCAGGACATGGCGTCTACTTTGTAATCCTGTACAGACGTGGCGGTGTATCTGAGGCCCCTTATTCATACAATAAAAACAAATTAAACAAAAATACAGGGAGCTCCAGAGCCGGCGGTGAGCGTAGCTATTGTACACGTTAAATTATACACACTAAAATTTATCCCCACTCGCAATAGCTTTTCAGGTAGAGACGTATTACTCGCACGACATAGCTTCAAGGAATGAAAAATTCCCACCTTGTTAGTTACTAGAAGTTAGGAGAGAACAGACAGAGCTTAATGCGGGTTCTAATTTCTCTCCAAAAACTTAAAGCAAAGAGACATATGTAGTTGCTGTCACCACGTACAAGTTGCTGTGTGCTACAAGCAAGTTGAATATTTACATTCTGTGTCATGAAAATCATAGCCTTAAGTGAAAGTGAAGTAGATCTCCGAGGTTGCTATATAGTTATGAAATGTATCATATAATTGTTGCAGATACAACGGTGAATTGTTCGTCAAGTGGAATTCACTAAAGCACAACTGATAGGAGAATACACTGGAGCCGCCAGCTATGCTAGTCCATATTCGTCACAGCTGTGCTCACATCACCCATGACGTCTTCTGAGAGCTGCATCTCGTCAAACGAGTTCCAAGAGAACCTGAGAAAAAATACCCAGAGAAGTACTCAGCCTTCATTATCAAAGGCTTGCAACAGTTTTTATAATTTTAAGGGTACTTATGGAGCGTCAGGCTTCATCAACAGAGTCTTACGACCAGTTTCAGGATGTTTAACGGTACCAGGCGTAGGTAAAAGTGTAACACGGCCTGGAGGAGGGAAGGGGTCGAGCTTTACACCTGGGGGTGGGAAAGCGTCTGCGGGTGCTGCGGGTGTAGCAGGCGATGGAAGGAGGGGAGTTTTACCTCTCTTTCCGTTCGGAACAGCAAAGCCAAAAGAGTGTGTGGGCGGAATCTGCGGGCCAATGATAATGTTGACGTTGCCATTCCGACCCGAGTAATCACAGGCGTTGATAGACATCAAAGGTTGGATGCCTCCGCCACCTGTGCCTACACTATAGCTAATACTACTGGCCCCTGCCATGTGCTGTTGCTGCTGGGGGTACTGATGGTGCGAGACGTTCATTCCGTGTAAATTGAGGGAAGATAGAGGAGGTGGGAAAGCGTCTTGAGAAGCACCAGACCCGACCGCGTGCTGCATGGTGTGCCCTGGAGACAAGCACATCATGTCCCCCTGGGACGACAACTGCTGGTCCGACACCACACCTAGGGCCATGAGACACGCTGCCGCCGCCGTTGCCTTGGCCAGCTTCTTGGTGGGAGCCGTGTGAGAGGCGCGGTATTCTTTGTTATTCACTATGGCCTGCACGCAAACAGCATAAAGTAAGGACTTGTTTTCTGAACTGGAAATCATGCCCGTTCTACTACATAATGGACGGGTAAATACAATTTAAGTTGCGGAGGTAGTCTAGGTTTTGTTTGCTTATGCACGACATGCACTCATTCGCTATAAATAAGTTCAGATCCCTGAGTTTTCTAAACTAAAGATCACCTACATCCCAAGACAAAACTTTTTTGTTTGTCCATGTCACCCATGCGGTGTTACGTCAGTCTGAGAATGACAAAACAGACATACAATTGAGGCGCGGAAGTAGTCTCGGCACTTTAGCTCTCATGCCAGTCATGGCCATGCATTCGATGGACAACCCAACACTCACCTTCATGAGGTAGCTCTTTTTATGATCTGGTCCAGAATCGTGCACAACTTGAAACTGTGGGGGCTGCCATTTGCATTTGAGGCAGTGTTCGACCAGCGCAGAAACGGGGTGTTTGCCTGCACAGCATAAGTAAGTAACGTCAGTCTCAGTAGCAGTAGTAGCAGCTATTTTCCAGCGCTTTAGAGACTAGACTACGTCGTGGACACGTACGTCAGTCTGAGAATGACTTCGCGTAAATTTAAGAAATAACAAAGATTTTTTAAAGCATCATCGCACAAGCACTTTTGCACTCATCTTACCCAAAAAGCCCCAACTAAACTGAACGAAATATTCCAGAAGCAGTTCCTCACGTTTGACGCAACTGCGAGAAAATTCAATCTAGTTTTGAACGAAACAATTACAAAATAAAGCAATATTCCTAACGTCTCAAACCCTCGACAGTGGTCCCCACAGAATTGATATGCCCTCAAAACTTGGGATAGATAAAAAATTGAAAAATGGAGCAGTAAATGACACACTAAGGAACAAGTGGGAAACGTCGGTTGCGTGACTTGCAGAGGGAAAACAAGGAAAATGAGGTTTCTAGGCATATAAAAAACAAACCCCGAAGCAAACTTTGGCATCTGATGTGCCTGTCTGAGGCAAATGATTGATTTCTTTAGATTTTCGCATCAACTAGAACAACAGCCAGAACCCCAACAACCATCAATGGTGAGTACAGCATTATGCAAAAAGTTTGCGACTACAATTTATCAGTTAAGTTGACCTCAGCTGCTCTGCCTAGAAAACTAAATTATTACGATGCACAGTCTGAAAGTAGCGTTTTCATCAATAAAAATCAGCTCGCCATAAAAAAAACTGTAGAGAATACGCTTGAAATAAAAGACTTCATTTGCCCAAAACTAGATGAAATAAATAAAAAAATACCTCCTGACTGAAAAGTGTAACCCACAGAAGCGTTGAAATATTTGCTGCTTGTTGATCACGACAACTCCCTGGGGACACGGCTGAAGACACTGACAATTTTTCTTCAGTGACAAACGTAAGAGGACAACCCAAATCCCATACCGCTAAGTTCCTAAAGTAAACTAAAGAATAAACCCCAAGCTCAGATCACGCACAGAAATAAGCAGGATTTCCTCACAAAAATTATCTGAATATATGTACTAATTTAACAGTAGCTTGCAGTGTCAGAGGACAAATGTATGTTAATCTCGTGGCTACAGAAAAAAGAAGAGATTGAAGAATCATGGCTGAATAAAAGTAGCAGGATTTGCCGGACACGTAGTACGTGACCAATACAGGTCAACAAGTTGATTACCTATGCTCGAGGTCTTGTACGACGGAAAATCAACAATCGCTGTAACATAGTCACGGTTGATCAATATTCATAACTTGTCCTCACATAGCTCGCACTAATACTTTGTACTTTCGGGCACACACATGCACCAATATGTACTCGTTTAATAAATGGGACACGACTCTTAAAAGCACACGCGCCCTTAGGTATCATGTAGTGTTACTGAAGTTGACACTGCGGAGCATCGAGTATGCCAGTGATTTCCTCAATTGTTCAGCCATGATGGGAGGTCGGGTTTAATTGTCTCGTTACAGTGGACCCTCGTTTGGCAACAAAATTTTAAGTGTGATTTTTCTAGGAAACGATTAGTAACAATTTAGATATGAACATCAAGCCTAGTAGGTGCAGTTTTAGGCCTAGGAAGGATTCACCAGCACACCCCTTGGTGAAGTGTTCGAAGTGCACAGCAAATGAATTACAGAAACTAAGCTAATCTACTGAAGGCGTTCTGATAAGCCTCTCGCAGTTCAACTTCTAGGGGATTGAAAAGCATTTTAATGCTTCGGTTCCCTCGAAGTCAGTTTGTTAAAAGAGGCGTTCGCCAGTCGAGGGTCCACTGCGCGCGGTGTTCTTTCGTATGCCACGCAATCAAGCCCTGGAGATGTGGGTTGAAGCTAAGGGTCGTCGTCAGGGGGCAGGTACCGTGCTCAGGAGGGGTGGAGGCTGCGGGTTCGAAGCCAAGGGAAGTCTCACAGCACCACCAGCCTCGAAGCCATTGGGAGGCATACTGTTGTTGAAGCTACTGTTGTTCACCATAAAGCCTGAGGTGTTTCTGCTGTTTGCCATTGAAAATCCAGAGCCTAATGTTTGTTGGACACCATCACAGCTCCGAGATGAATTCATGTTGGCATTCCCGAAGTTGCCCCCAAATCTAAGGGCTGATGATCCATTTTGACCGTTGATTTGCAGCGCCAACTGGATTGCCTGAATCAAACTAGCCTGTATGAGCAACTGAGATGGCTGCACGCGTTCAGGTTTATCACGGTTCAAAGTCGACAAAAAGTTGAGCAAATGAATGAAAGCTCCAGGTGGAAACGAGCTCGGCTGACTCGAGGTCAAGTTGAGCAACGACGCCAAAGTAAGTGCGCTGGGGTTCCCCAGAGCTGGTATCTGCACACTGCTGCTCGTGTACGCGAGTCCTTCCCTTGCCGACCCGCCGCCCCCACCCGCTCGAGAAGCTCCTCCCTTGGAGGAGGAAGCCGCCCCTCTCGAGGCACCGCCATCGTTGGTCTTCTTGGCCGCCCAGGACGGGCCTCTGCCATCACAGGAGACACCAGAGCTGTGACCGGCACTCAGGCCTTCATACGAGGGACCCCATGAACCAGACCCAGCGCTCGACGCACTCGGTAATTGGTTTGAACTATAGTTGAAGGATTTGAAACTTGTAGCATTACTGTTCGAGTTACTGTCTTCATTGGAGGAACTAGTCCGTGAGTTTGCATTTAGATTTGTGGCACTGGGGGTAGAATTTAATGTATGAGCACGAGGACGACGGCTCGGAACTCCGTTGACGGAAGCAGCGGCCATAAGAGCAGCCCGGGAACTTGGAACTGAGAGGCCCATTAGCGCGGTGCTGAGGAGGCACGGCCGGAAATCCTCCTCACCTGACAGACTTTTGGTCATGGGGATTGACGGCTTCACGGGCGTCAACTCCTCCTGGGCGTGGAATCCTGCAGGGAAAAGGAAAAGTTTGAGGTGGGCCACGTGAGAGTGAACTGTGAAACTGTGAAGTCAGTGCAACGTTAAGGATAAACCTGGCGCGTGTTGGTATACAGTGGATGGCCGAACAGTTCCTTCACAGCAATAAACCTATCAGTTGTAATTCATGACGACTCAATCATGTTTGATGACAGAAAATTAATTACGGCAAATAACGTTACAGGACACGTGGTTCATCTCATTTCCTCTACTAATTTCGCCCGACCAATTAGCGATCCAGGCACTGATGTCAAACTGAGAAGGTTCTAGTCAATGGAGCACTTCGTTATGACATTATTGAAGTACGGTCGCAATCGGCCACAAAATGTGGCGTTACAGTCGCACCCCGAATAGAGCACCAGATCGGTTCCTGCAAACAACCGCTCTCCAGTCTTCCCCCCAATAGAGCGTTAGATCTATTACAGCAAATAACCGCTCTATAGTCGTCGCCCGTAAAGAGCGATAGATCAATTCCAGCAAACAACCGCTCTACAGTCTTCACCGCATAGAGCGATAGATCAGTTACAACAAACGTACTACAAATTTCCCCTGCATGTAGCGCTACATCGGTTCCAGCAAACAACCACTCTACAATCACCTCCCTGTACAGAGCATTATCAACTAGAGCGAGCATCAAATAACACGGATAATATTTGTGTCATAAGAATTAAATTGAGAGAGTTACAAAAAGGAAAACAGATTGTTGCTGAAACTGACGCAGCATTCTTCGTGGGAGACTACACAAGTAAAACGTCTCTTACCCTTCTTGTCCATCTTGACGTCGAGCTGGAGAGGCACCAGGGAGCCCTCCTTGTTCTTGCCGAGGCCTTCTCCAGGGCTCCAGCCCATCTTCTGCAGCATGCGCATCCCAAAAGCCGAAGACACAGGCTTCGCGCACTTCAGTTGCTCCTGCGGCACGACGTGTGACAACTTGAAATGAAGTGTTCGCCATAGACACAAACAGTGTCGAACTGTTTTAGTCAGCGTGTTACGAGAAATAATTCAAGACGGGATTTTGAGCGAAGATATTGTCAGCTAGACCGCACAATTTGCATGAAATTTCAAGGGTAGTGCAGTTTTAAATTTTCTCGACTTACAGCAGTGTCACTAAACTATAATCAACATTTTTGAGCTAGAGGAGCAACACCGCAATTCGGAACACCAGCCATTGAATACATCGACACTTTATAACAGTCGTAGCAGGACGCAAAACTTTACAAGGTTTTATCAAACTTGACGAACTACCAAAAGGTTGAATTAGGGCATCTCTAACTCACCAAGAAAATTTGAATTATCACATGTAAGTTAATTTTATAATTAACTGTGTTGAGGAGCAGCCCAGTTTTCAATCGTCGTCAACTAATATGTGCTATTCGAAAAGCTGGCGTTCACGTATAATAATTCGTAAACATTCAGATTTCTAAATGCTCAAGAGAAGCAAAGAATTAATTCGAACCATTCTCGATCTACAAATACTCCGACCACACACACGAAACTCCAAATCAGAATAAAAATACCACTTGAAATTGAGCCACTCTAGTTTGCCAAAAACGAAGGCAGATGCGACCTCACACAGAAGAGTCAATATTTTTATTCATTTGTGATTTACACGGTAGCCTTCCTACACTACTGATGCCCCTGCATTTGGTTCATAACGAGCGCTCAGTTTTAACAAGAATAAGAGCCGATCGTTGAAGATCTCCCCAGCACACAGTGAGGCTCTGGAGTTTGGAGTCTGCAAGTCTTACGACCCATGGAGTCCGACTCAGAAACTCGGGTTTGAAACCGACTATGAGGCGATGTGCTCCAAAATAAAACTTGGTGATGCGGGATCTCAATATTTGTTCATTTTCGCCACCAATACCGTAATGACAAAAAGCCTCTCATCTGCCCTTAGTGAACCTATATCACAGCACAAGCGTATCGGCTAATGAACAAGTTACAAACATTTGCCAACAGCCACATACTCTACAGATCGTACTACACACGAAGCATTAGTGTGTTTTGCTAGATTCTGGTTCCAGTGGAAAACTCTGAAAACGAACTGCCACCTCTCATTGGTCAACACCCACCGCCATCTTTCATTGGTCAACATTATCGCCACTTCCGATTGGTTAAAATCTAAATCCAGAGCTTCCCCATTGATTAATCTAAAACTATCAAGATGATTCACAATGAGGTCCCCACCTTTTTGGCCCAGGCCTGCTGGCCAGCGGAGAGCTCTTGAGGGCTCAACACCTTCACGCCAGTCGAGCCTGTGAACTTGCCGGGCTCCTGCTTGCTCAGGGCCCACTTGGACATCTGCCAACACCGTCAGGGAATCAAACCTAAGCGAGTCATGCAGACTTTGGCCTACAACATGCATGGGTGTGTGTACGAGAGCAGGGGTTGCAATACACACGGGTATGTACGGGTAAGCACGATTTATTTTTCAAATTATACGAGAGGGAGAACAAAATTCATTACAATACCTAATAGAATTCAGAAAAAAAATGTCATAATTCCAAATAATATCAAGATAAATATAATAGAAGATATCAGTTCACTACATGTATTTTGGATTGCTACTGGAACACGATAGTAGCAGCCCATACTCACGGTCTGCTGGAGGTCGTCAAGCTTCTGCTTGGCTGTCGAGTCGTTGGGGTTGTCCTGGAGATTGCGCATAGCTCGCAGGCGCTCCGATACCATTTCTGATAGGTTCAGGTTTACGATTTCCTGGGCAACAAATCGTATAGGTTAACATTGCAGAGACTGGTGACCACATGACAGGAAGGAGAAGCAGATGATCGGAAACAATAGCCTGCAAACAACTGGTCGTAATAATTAGTTGAGTGCAAGTGATCCATTTAAGAGAAATGATGAGAAAAACCTGAAACCAGCATCAAGAACTTTGAACAGTAAAACATTTTCTTTATACTCTCATAAATTTACAAAACCAATGGGCTTTCACCCATAGCATTGAAAGCAACAACTCTTACAGCAGCGGCACAGAAGCTTCTCTATTGTTCCTAAATAAGGTCCCAAATCCGTAATCCCATCATTCGATAACATCTATTATCCGGCATAATTTCTCTGCTCAAGATGCTTCAAGGTTCTCCTAAATGACAAATGCTAAAATTGTCGAAATGGATCAAGTGTTGCAGCTAACATTACGAAATTTTTCACGGTCCGGCAAGCCACAGGTCGGGAAGTTGCCATATTAGGGAGATTCCGCAGCGATGAGCCAGTACAGCAATGGCTGTACATGTATACACAGAATACGAGCCACACGTTTAATTTCGAGCTGATGTGCACAAAAATCGTAATGGTCATTAAACAAAGACTGTCACATAAAGTCCAATGTATACGCATTTGAAAGAAAGATATGGGGTGACGCCGTCTCAACGGGCATGAACTATGCGGGCCTCAGTTTCAAAAGCGACTCTTCTTGACAATAAACTTTACAATTTGTTCGAACAGGGAACCCTTAGGATCTTGAATTCTCTTCGCACATTAGGCTCCCGTTTTTTCGGTTAATATTCACTATTTTTTACTACTATTACTATTTATATTATATTGCTATATTATTTTTCTTAGTTCTTTTGACGTAGCTTATTTACGAATGCGGAGGTGATACTTCCAAAATTTTCGTTTTTTCGTTTCCTCGAAAATGCAAACTGCTTGAGCATGGGAAGCTAGGGCCAAAAATGAAAAAAGAAGTTGTTTTCAACTATTCTAACAATAAACTTCACACAATGCATTTGGTAGGGGCTCAGATAATTGATGATTGGAGGTAACACAGTGAGACCGGACTTCTAGTAAGAAAATAAGAGTTCAGAGACCGTTCTGGTTTCTAACTACAATGGATATTGCATTCGGAACATAACATTTTTTTAAGTTTTCGCTCCCGAGTGAAGCCAAGGCTTAAGGCTACAAGCAAAACTTCGAGACCGCGCGATCGAACTCAGCTGATCCCAGAAGCCTTCGTCAATTTCTGCCACTTCAGAGATGCCAAATTTGTGAGAAACATTATTCATTGTATTTCTAGTTCAGTGCAGCAAGCACACCCCTTAGACCTGCATAAGATTTCAGATACATGAGAAAATCAGGCGAGTTTTACCCACCTCATCTACAGAGGGGAAAACGGTGCTGTCTGATGATTCGGTAGACGGCTTGGAGACTGCTGGCTGCTGGTCTTTGTCGGGGGGCTGTGGCTTCTGTTGATCAGCCTTCTGCTCAGGCTCCACAGGTGTCCACTCTGCTCATGTCGGAAATGTCATTCGTGACATCACGACAGAAAAACGCAGAATTTGAAGAAAATACGGGGCTGCAACGGCTGTACTGCTTCAGAATGATTTTTTTAAGATCTAATCAATTATTCTATAACTCGATTCAGGAAGAACAAATCATATATAACAGGAATGTGTTCACATCACATTAAGCCACAGCAATGATAAATAGAAGTAGTATCACTAAACAGTGCTACTACAAAATAGTGTCTAGATAGCAGCGCTTCAGTGGCTCGGACTGTGTCGCGCCGAAAGAAAAGGGCCCTTTTCGTATAAACTCGAGAGAAAAGGGTACTTGTGCACAAGGTGCGTTCCCACACAAGATCTCCCGTGAATAGAAACAGTAGTTAGGAATGAAAAGGAAGAAAAGAATTAGAAGAGGTAACAAAGGTTTGAAAATTGAAAGAATCAAATCAGAGTGAGAAGGAAAGACAAAAGTCCCGAAGGCCTGTCTATAGGTGGGGTAGCCTAACAGCGTTCCCAAGAGATGCCAGTCTTCATTGGACATCTTATTTCCAAGTAAATTACGCTGCAGCTATTGCAACTGCAAATGGCCACCTGTGTAGGTACTTTCTACTCTCTACTCCCATGACACCCACCTTCATCCTTCTGCTTGTGCTGGGAGCCGCTCGACACGGGAAACTGCTCACGCAACTTAGCGCCTTCTTGCAGGCGCTCTGCATTCGTCTTCACCGGCAGCATTGGCGCATTCTGGGGGCGGGACACGGTAGAGTTGAGAGCAGGCACTTTGTGCAGAGGAGACACAGAGGATCACAGAAGAACACGGTGCAAGAGTATCAATGGAAGCAGACCCCGCTAACTGAGGTCAGCATACCTGGGAGGGGACGTCTACCATTCGGGAAAATATCAGAGAGCTCTCTTCCACTTTCTGTACAGAGCGTGCCCTAGAACTACGGCATTTAGAGGGTGTGACTCAAGGACTCCATGACAGAATGTTGACATGGGGTACAATTAGCAATCGTAGCCCTCCAGGCTCGTTTGGTTGGAAATCTTTTGGTTAACAAAGAATTATTGAGTCTTAAATTACCAGGCCGTGAGACACACGGTATGACCCATGTTCTAAAATCTCGTATCTGTCCGCATTACTTTGACAGGTCGTTTTCTTTGGTGAGGGCTGTAACGTTTCAGAGCAGTCACGACAAAAGAGCAAGGCTAAGGGCAAAAACTCCAGAACAATCCTCGAGGGTATCAAGTGAGATGATGAAATCAGAGCCGATGTTAAAGTCACACTTTTAGGCCTAGAAATTGTGTAGCTGTTGTATATTTA
This sequence comes from Orchestia grillus, assembly GCA_014899125.1. Lineage (NCBI taxonomy): Eukaryota > Metazoa > Arthropoda > Malacostraca > Amphipoda > Talitridae > Orchestia > Orchestia grillus. The sequence continues at coordinate 5,267 of VOMN01033396.1, read as the reverse complement.
GACGTGTATTTCATAATATATTATTGTATTATATACACTAATTTGTGTGTACTTTCAATCGAGTACCCCCATGTACCAATCATTCACCACTCCAAATTTGAAATAATTGAACGGGATGGCGCTTCAGTTAAGCAAGTAAGCAGAGAGTGAGATATCGAATCACTTTAGATGCTCATGAAAAATATATTTTCAGAACATACATTCCAGCCCTGCTGCGAGGGGTGATAGGCCAAGGTACATTCACTATAGAAATATAGACATTACGCACTACAAATTAGCCATCACTAGCTACAGGCACATCTCTGATTGTAAAATGGGTGTCGACCCTTCACATCCACGTAGGCATTCGGCACCCTGACTGAGGATGTTGACCCCCTGCACTCACTCTGATGTTCATCATGATAGGACGGTCTTTGAGGGAGAAAGGATGCTTGCTGGGGTAGGTGAAAGTGTTCTCTCTGTTGTCCAGGTCGAGCACTTCCTCTTCCCCGTCCGACCCCACGAGGCCGCTGCCCCCCTCATCTTCGCTGTAGTCAGCAGACTCGGCCAGTTGCTTACAAAACGCTGCTCATCACAAATTGACACGTTAACTCTGGAGATAGTTTCCTAGTTTCTCAAACATGGTTCGTTTGTAAACCGCGCAGGAGTAACTAAGTAAAATTGGGGCGACAAACAGCTCTTGGAGACTAGCATAGGGCTAACCGCATTTTTGAATATGACGGTCATGCCGCTACACTTCTACCTTTTTTGAACTGACCAATAGAGGTACACGGAGCGACGGTCAATAGCGGTACACGGTTTTTATGCAAATTTCAATGAAAAATCTGTTTCTCGGCAAACTGTATCGAGATGTTTGCATGAAGTACGCCACCATACCAGAAGCCCCTGGAAAGGCTGCTGAGAAGTTAGAAAACCAGAATAGGAAGGTAAGCTTCTGCGATCAGGCATGCCAATTGGTTTGAAAAAAATAAGTGCCAAGTGTATTTAAGACTGGATCGAAATTTAGTTTATCCAGTAGTGATTGATTGCAGTTCGTAGGAAGAATCAGTGAAACTTCCACGTTTAAATGTGTCAAGAAAACAGTCAATTTCCGTGGAATAAACGTCATGGTCTTAGGTATGATATCAGGATTGGGTAGTAGACTATTGTATGTTCAAATTTAAGCGTTTATGGTGTAATTAATAAAAATTCTTCTTGAACAACATGTCGTATAAGTGTTGTAAAATTCTTGAGTTGAGATACCTGAGTTTATGCAGGACAACGCTCCCTGCCATAAGTCAAAACTTGTTATGGACTACCTAAGGGATCAAAGATTTGAGGTAACAAGTGGTCACTCCAAATCCCAACCAGCATCACATAGAGAACTCGTGCAAAGCATTAGGGTAGGATGGTATTGCTGGAAATCCAGCTAATGTGGAAGATTTATAGATAAAATTGCCGGATGAATAGGCAAAAACCTAGTAGTTCAATGATAAAATTTAGTGTAATCTTCGGCCAAAGATGAGCAGCCGTGATTCAAAATAAAGGTCTAAGCAAAGAATTTTAAAAGTTTACTTGTTTTGTGCGCATTCGTTTCATTATTTTCTTTTTCTAAAAGGTATTGATGCGTTCCAAATTTTGGACACTTGAAAATAAGAAAATGCGATTTCTTTCATGTATACAATAGTTTTAATTAATCTGAGAAGTCGCAACAAAAAAACGTACATCATCTCTATACCTACATTCAGCAGAGATAATAGAAAAATTGACCCATAGTTTCTTCAAATTTCCAACTTATAAAATTTGTTTCTTAATTTTGGGTGTTACTGTACATCGATCACAACGAAAGAGACAGCAGGCCCAGCGGCACACCTGCCCAAAGAAGCAGAGCTCTCACCAGTGAGGTCCTGCACACTGCGGGGTCCTGACGACGCAGCCGAGGACCCAGACCCCACAGGCTGCACCGCGCCCAGGGAGCTGGGGATCACGCCACTGGACACCAACTGCATGGCATTGCGTCGCGCGATCTCCAGTAAGCGCTTCCGGGTCACCTGGAAACACGGGGCAAGATTTAGACCTCCTCAGCGATACCTTGCCTTTATAGGCGTAAATTTTTACGAGGATAGATATTTTTCATGGAAATAGAACACAGACTACAGCCCTTTGACTAGACCACTCTTAAGTCTCACAATTGTAACATACAATAGACGACAGCACTTTGACCAAAGCACTATAAGTGTCACAAGGGGAACAAATGCTCCACACAAGCACGTCCCAATACGACAGCCCAACATGGATGATTTGACCAGCTGTGGATGATAATTTCTCAGCCAACTTCCCCCGTCGAATGAGTTACTCGTAACAGGGCTGCGCTCCTGGCGCCATTGATTGGTCGGAATTAGAAATTTCTGGAAGCCTGTGGCAGGTGTGCGAGCGACAAGATGAGCTTCAGCCTCGCGGGTACTTACTTTGTCTTTGAGGATTTTAACACAATCGCTGCCGTCTTCAGAGTCGCGCCTGGGAAACGAAAAAAGGATAATGAGTTCAATAAAACATAAGGCAGGAGGGACCGCGAGCAATTTCTGTCACATTTCAGCAGAGCAATTCGATATAATCAGATATTTCATAATTTTCAAATAATATCCTACATTCATACACAGTTGAGCTGATTGCTTTTAATAGCTTCCAATCATTGAAGCTTTTAGGCAAGGCTCGCATATCAAGCAGCTGGTTCACAAAAAAATTTCAACACTTTACTGACACTAATACAGTGGGGTTCAGAATCTTATTAAAGCTGTAAAATTTTATTTCAAAGGTAATTAATTAGACATATTAATACGATTTATTTTATTCTAAACCGTGATTATCAGCATTTGTTTGACCCACCATGTACAATGGAAAAAGTAAAAATAACACATTTTATCGCTCATTTTTTAATTCAATATTGAAATTGTAGAGAGACTTCATAAGCACCCTGTATCGTGTGTGCATCACATTATCGACCAGAGGCAGTCGATTGCCTCAGCTGCATCACCACTCTGCACTCGGACCCGTCCCTCATGTGGGCCTTCCTCACCACCCATCCGGCACATTTCTTCACGTCTCCCTCTCAAATCGCACCAGTTTCACGCCTCCCTCTCTCACATCGCACCAGTTTCACGTCTCCCTCTCTCACATCGCACTGGTCAGCTTCTCTCTCTAATCGCACCAGTTTCCCCACACGCGGCAAGACGCAAGGTCCCACACAAATACTGCCTAGAAATATGGTCCAATCCTAGTCTCCCAGTCCGTAACCTCACGGAAATTTAAATTTTCTTTTCCGTATGGCGGAAGTCCCGTCTCCGTTCCACTCACGTCTAGCAAAACGGGCGAAAATATCGCCCTCTCACACTGAATAATGCTCGTGATTAATTCAAATTATATTTTACGTGCTCGCCCATTTTTGGATACGTTTAGCTTCATGAGTGCATTTTTACACACAAACCCATATTTGGTTACATTTAGTAACGTTTATACACAGAGATCCAGCAGGTTACACGCAGAGTTATATTTCACTACCCTTCAAAACTCCTGTCTAACGCTTCCCATGTCTTCTTTTTGCCCAATGGTACGAATGACGTAAACCTTAGCCCTTCTTATTTCTGGCAATCAAAGACTAAACAAAGAAAAATTATCATTTCATCCAGAATGTCTCCGTTTAAAGCTCTCACGTATGTTATCCAGTACCTCACCGCTGTTATTACTCACACACACACTCTCAATCTACCACATCCGTCCAAAATGTCGCCTAGCGATATTCTTTCCATTTTTCTTATGAATAAAGTTCCAGTGCTACATCATCAGCACGATGATCCACTCAGGACAGGGATATTCGTCAAATTCCAAACGATTAAAATCTTCACATTCACTCTTTCACACGATCATTTAACGCACGTAAAAACGCACTAAGGAAAAGATAATCCCCGCAAGATTCGTTCGTCTCAATTTACTCAATTCGTTCGTCTCAATTTACTCAATTCGTTCGTCTCAATCTCCAGCATGCGGCGCAGTCAAATTCTTAAGTCAAAACTGTGAGCAAGTGTTCAATTAAAGGAGGACGAACAACTTACTTTTTGCGTCTGGGTGATTTTCTGCGCGAAGACTTTCGATGAGAATCGGGAGAGCGACTTGATCGAGATCTCTTGCGTCTACTTTCTGATCTACTAGATCGAGACCGCTTGCGTCTACTTCCTGATCTAGATCGAGACCGTTTCCGCCTACTTCTCGATCTAGATCGAGATCGCTTTCGTCTACTTAGCGATCTGCTAGATCGAGAACGCTTGTGCTTGCTTCTCGACCTACTAGATCGAGATTTCCTATGTCTACTTCGTGACCGCGACTTTCTACGATCCCTTGAAGATCGTGACTTTTTTCGCCTCTCTGATTTGCTTGATTTTGATTTTTCTTGAACTTCACTGGACTTACTGGAATGAGATGAACGCCTCTCACGAGACCCACTCCGTGATTTGTGATCTGGTGATCGGCTAGAGCGGGATTTTCTGTGTCTGCTCAGCGACCTGGAGGATCTGGAGTTCTTTTGTTTGTGGGGAGATTTGCTACCTCGCAATTTTTTGGATTTTTCTGGGGAACGACTGGATCGAGACTTGCGCTTTTCTGGGGAACGACTGGACCGAGACTTGCGCTTTTCTGGGGAACGACTGGACCGAGACTTGCGTTTTTCTGGGGAACGACTGGACCGAGACTTTTTACGCTTGCTGGACTGAGACTTAGAGGATTGGTCCGAGGTGCGGTCTTCATGAGGCCTCTTCTTGCTTTTGCCTTCCTCGCCATTCTTGCTGGAAGTTGGAAAAAAAAATCAATTAGGCATCAAGAGTGACAACAAGTTGAAGGATAACAAACCAAATCAGTTCCTTCCCGTGTAAGAACTCGCCAATGAAATGAAGAATGCCCCCGTAAGAGCACCACATTCAAGTCCCGTATTCCGGTGAGCGGCACACACTGACGCAACCCACAGCTCCTACCTAGCGTCAACGGGCACACGCTTCCCTGTCATAGCGACTCAACGGAAGGCAGTCCAACACTCTAACTCGCACATCCTTCAGCACTGGCGCGCCTCGTCTTCCTTGGGTCTCAAGCACTCCATGGGAACATTAATATTGTCACCGCGGCAGTCTGCCGAAAATCCAAAGTCAATTTTCAGTAGAGCTCACGTACGTTCACAGGCTATAATACTGAGAAGTGATACATTTCTTACAACAGGAGCTGTGACGTCAATCAGGATCCACCGC
>VOMN01033395.1:0-18539 GCA_014899125.1 Orchestia grillus | reverse complement strand
ATTTCTGTAACTCTTCTTGAAGACATTTAGGTATGTCTCCCCACACCAAAATACAGTGGTCAAAGAGTGATAACATTACTGATTGAATGGCTAAAAGTCTGACTTTCTCGTCTAGCATATTCTTTACCCGATGAAAAACATCACGGTTCCGTTTATTTAATTGCATGTTTTTTTTCCACATGGGATAGGAAACTCATGCTCTGGTCAAACCGTAGGCCTAGATTCTTTTACTTTATCTAACGGTTTGATTACCTCGTTTCTCAGAGTTAGAGTAAGTTTAGGGAGCTTTTTTATTGTACCATTAGAGTCAAAAATGATGCATTGTTCAAAGAATCATCATCAGTGTATGATCAAAGAGTCACGCCCATTCAAGCCTGTAATACATTTGCAGGAGGTAATTTTACCATTAGTTTTAGTATATATGGTTAATTTATGTTCAGATTGATATCCCCGTCTATTGATCGAAAGAAATACGTTTTCACTATTTAATAACGAGAAAAGTATGTTTAAAGCTAATGCATATTTGCGTATCGCCCTTGTGCACGAACAAGCCGCTTGCCTACTGTATTACATATACACGATGTGTTTGTTCAACTTTTTTACCCGTCCCTCCCTAAATCCTTTTAGTTCTCATATCCCTCGAGAGCGAATAAATTTTAATCCCTTGAATATATTTAAAAATTGTACCTGTAATACCAGTTGTTAGTATCACCTTTTGAATGCGAATCTTGAGCTTCGTACTCTCTTTTTTTGTACGTTGAGCTTGTGACGGAAAATTCGATTTCCAACGCGCCACCAATGTCCATTAATTCAGGGTGCTTATGAGTATTTTGGTTGAAACGACAATGGAGTTGACATGTTATTTTTTTCAAACGGGTATACCGGGCCTCTTTAATTACTTGGCTATCGATTTAGTGAAGTGAGTGGGGTCGCCCGGGTCGACAGAGGCGTCTGTCCTCCCGGGTGCGTGCGGTGAGACCTGCTAGGACGGTTGCAGCTGTCCTATCTGACGGACTCAGATTACGAGTACTCAGACTTGTCAGATCATTGTTCAAACATAGCATGACAACTGAGAACATCAACGAACTTCTAACATTCCCACTACAATAGACGTATTCAGTGCTTGACAGATGATTTATTAGAAGAGCGCAGCCCTGCAGTAGTAATTGCTAAAAAATGTACGAACAAACATTTAAAAGGATCGTGCTGGGTTAATGCTCATCATTTTATAGGTGTCGAGTAATTCTCTGTTTCTCTAACTTTGATATCGTATCGTTTGAATCGATGTTCACGCACGTAGGAGACTCAAGACTACACTCAAGTTATCTAGTATTCTGCTGAAGAGGTGAGCTGAGGCAGAGCATAATCATTTGTGTCAATATACTTTCAATGGAGCAGCGAAGCACTGTTTACTCCACGTCACAACTGGCAGCGAAGCCACCGCTGTCTGTTGACACTCAATATACTCCCACAAACGTGCGGGCTAATATTGCTTTGGAACGAAAGAAAATATTGTCCCCATTTGTTCGAAAACATATTTAAAGCATTGATGAATACAAATCAATATCTCCTTCTACTTACGGTGTTAAAAAATATTTCATTTCTGACAATGTGATGAAACTCGACGTTTACACTGAAATTGAAATAAACGTGATACATGTATGTTGAATTATTAACAGATTTTCTTCGTAGGCAAGTAGGTGCATCACAGAATGCGGCGCGAGTCTTCTGACGGGATTTTCCATTAACCTTAATTCAACTGTAAAGATTTCGATAAAACTTGTTTATGGTAACTATTTTCGTCAAACTAATTAACACGCGAAAACTGTCCCTCTAATTTACACTTGACACTGGTCTGTTGTTACGTCCTTGGATCCTGTTCATACTTTGAACATGTTGTGCATGCGTTATTTTATTTAGCTTAAAAATGAAGGTGCTGGCAGTGCACATGATCTGCCTCAGATTTTGGACTAGGATTTGTAGCAGTACTTGTGTGCTTAAAGAGAGGTATTCGGCCTCAGACATGACCACCACAGATTTAAGGCAAGCCTAACAGCAGTTTGATTATGGTCAATTCAATTGTTTGCAGCAAACGCGGCTACGAGTGTAACTAATATTGACATTTTGAAAGTAGTCAAACATGAAGATTAGAACTTGGAGAAATTACTTTCCGTAACTTGCAAGTTTCGAATATTTTGCGAATGTGAATCATTGTGGATCATTTAGAGATCCTTAGCGGATAGATACCATGGACGCGGACATTTTCTATCAGATCAAGGACGTACTCGGAGTAGTAGTAAACGGATCTTATAGACGATAGGTCTTCTTTCTCTCATAAATAAATGAATAAATAAGTAACGCCTTATCAATTTGGTGATTAAATCCGGCTGAGAGAGTGGACAACTCTCAACTATTGGCTTTATTCTTGGTCTCGCGGAGATAAAATCAAAAGTGTAACACAGATCGTAACTTTTACATAAACTTGAAGTGTGAAATAGTGATTATCAGTTATCAGCAATCAACTTGAGATACATAATGCTTTCTAGATCCTCAGAGCGTCAGCGTTAGAATGCTCATACATCGTGTTGTAAGAGGTTACGCGGGTCTAGTGGGGTTATTCTTATAAAATTTACTTTTATTTTGAAATGTTTACTCCTATAACTTATTAATTAGCTATTATTTACACAGTCGCACAATCGTATAGATGCATAATTGAGAAGTTGAAGGCAAAGGTGAATTATTTCCTAGGCGATTGAAGCTGAAATGAGGGGGAAAATAATCGAACGACTATCAGTAATTTTTAAATCTTCGATCATCATTGTGCCCGGATCACTATAAATAAGTATACTTAAATAGGAAATTCAGGGGTTGGATGAAATAGTGGAAACAGTAGCGATTTTGGTTCAATAGTTCAATGAGGATAATATTGCGAATTTTTTTTTTAAATCCATATTAAGTGTTTATTTTAAATTTGATTGGATGCATTTATCTCATTTCTCACTTATTTTTTTTATAAGTACTGTAGTAAAAAATCATCATTAATAAATGACCTCACTGACTTAGAATGAGGGCAAATTATTTGAGCTCAAATTCGAGGAGTATTGGTGTCGAGAACAGCTGATTTCTGTATTCTTCTGAGCCACACCATCAATGACCAGGATTGAATTTGAGAAGGAAAGAAATATCTCGAAAAAAAGAAAGTAATTATTGAAAAACTTCAAAATTTGCTGTTTGAAGAAAGAGACTTACTCGTGTTGAAACGCATTAAGGCTCTAAATCACGTTCGTTCTATCAGGCCGAATGAGATACAGATGTTGTGGATTATTCGAGATATTGAGAACAATATCAAGAAACTTCAGGGTTATCTCATATTACTGCAGAAAGGAAAAATCCGTCTGGCTAGTACCGTAGATTTGGAAACTACGGAACTAGTCAAGCGAAATATGCAAAAAAGAAATATTTTAAAAAGGTCTCCCAAAAACAAAATGACGGTAATAAAATGGGGAAACTGGTGAACTCACTTTAATTATAAATCAAACAATGAAAATAATAGCCCATGAACAAAATTCGATAAATTAATATTAAATATCGCAAGTATCTGTTGTTACGAATGTCCGTTGCCTCTTTTTCAAAAAATCCGTGTCTGTAATTTTTATTCATTCATCTCTTGCGGTAATAAATTGTTTCAAAATATCACTCTAAAACGATATTGCTGATACGTTGAATATTTTTCCGTAAATATGGGCCAAAAACATCGCTGACAGCGTTCAAAATAATCCTAACTCAAGTAATCCCCTGTATCAGCTAACTAACTTAAATGTAAGCTACTTTTTTCACACCAGTATCTAAGACTGAGGTTCTGAACTTTATCATAGCATTAAAAACCAAATCAAGTCGAATTTATCTGTAAACCACAAAGGTGAGAAAATTACCCACTTATACAATGTCGCCTATTATTGCTGATATAACAAATAAATATTTTGTTTCTAAAATAATTCCGAAGACCATGAAACCGACAAGAATACTTCAATATTAGTAAACGATGACAAACTGTGTGTTAATAACTATAGACGAATCTATGTCCAACCGATTAGTAGTACGAAATTTTGAAAAAGGACCATACGATTATTTTTTTCATATATTAAATAAAATTCGTAACTTTATATCAAACATTGCTTTCGCATAGATCAAAAATTCAAGTCATTTTAAATTATCTTCTAAATCTCTATTCAAACATTGGTGAGGGTTTCCTCGTATTCTCTATCTTTTTAGATTTCAAAAAGGCTTTAGATGTTGTAGATCACAGAATCCTTCATCCGAACTAAACCACTATGGACTACGTAGGATCAGTAGTTTTCATTTTATCTCTCACCCCGTAAACAGTACCTTACAGTCGGAGACACGGAATTAGATTTGCCAAATGTAACGTATAGCGTGCCACAAGGCTCGGATTGGGATCCTACTGTTGCTTATATCCATAGATGATATAGCGAAATGCACCTCTTTTCTTAATTTTATATTTTTTTGCGAATGACAGTACCGTCATGAAAAATCTTCTCAAGCAATATTGAAGAAATGACTAGTCAAGTAAATCTGGAACTGGGAAAAGTCCCCATGTGGCAAAAGCAAATAAAGTCTACAGCAATTTGAATAAGGCAACATGCATTCATTTCTCGTACAGATAAAATCTACTATCCGCAAATAACGATGAGCAATAGTGTGGTAGAGCAAACTAATCACTTGAAGACCCTAAAATAACCCATGACCAGCACTTGATTTCCAGTAAACATACGTCATACATTTGCACAAAACTTTCGAAATCGATTGGCGTACTCTACAAAGTTAAAAATATATCACTAACTGATGTGAAAAAACCCTGCGTCATACGGTGTTTCACCAGTTTCTTCAATATAGAATAGATGTCTTGTATAGACTGATAAAACCAAAACGAACTAAATCTTTGCTAAAAATCCATGAGAGTGGTTGCATACCTGTATTACGATATGGACTTCTTTAAATGCATTTTAATTCTTAAATTGCCTGACCTTCATCTAGTTTTGTTTTTAATTTTATACTTAAACACATTCGGACAATCAGTGATCCAAATTTCTACGAAATTATTCAACCAAATTCTGTTCGACCTTTGTTACAAGGAATTGTCATAAATTACAATTGTTTTACTCAAGAACCAAATTCCAAAATAGCAAAACTCTTTGCAATATTCAATTTTAAAATTCCACCCTGCCAAACATATTTTATAACCCCTTCGTATAGAGCATTTAAAACAATTTTTTAGACCTACCTTCTCTCGTTGTATTGAAGGGATATATATGTTACGTCTGTGTATGTCGACCTATATCGATGTGCATTCTTGTACGTGTTATGTGTGTGTAGTCTTTGATTTCAACTGCCTACTCATACAGTGTTAGCTAACCCTAATTTGTAATTTTACATTACTTATTCTTTCTTATTCTTCCATATATGGACTAAAGCTTTTATACAAAATTGTTCCGTACGTTAATAATCCTCATCTTCTTCTGTATTTGTTGCCCTAAAAACTTATTGGCTTTTTGGGCTCACAAGAAGTGTATATACTGAATTTGCTCTAATAATGCATCTCTACCATTTCTCGAGTGTCCAATGTAATTTATGAATGTTCACGTTTCGGTTTTTGCACGTTTTCATAACAAAAATATTAAATGCATGGGAAACCACTGTCAGATGCGTGTCTTTTACAAAACAACCCCATTCAACCTAGTGATTTCCCCAATGTACGAGAAGATCTTTAAACGTTAGCTTAGAAAAATTTTTGTACCTCCAAGCGGTACAGAATAATTTCTGGGATGTATAGTTAATCGGACATCTACTTCCTAAAGAAACTAGCATCTCATAGTATATCATTGTTTTTAGTCCTGACAAAAGTAGAGAAAACGTAATAGTTGATCGCATAAATGATACATTTCTGATGGTACCAAATTTGAGCCTATTGTTAAATTCACTGTACGCGTAGAAGATAAACTCAATTATTTCCTCCGTAATTTTTAATCTTCCAGTATAATCACGTATGATTTGTGCTAAACTCCGTTTGTATCTGGTTCGGGCTCTGGGTTTTATACTGGTCACCCAAAATTCATGGACCTAACTTTAGCGATATTTTGCTTGTTCGACCAACTTTCACTGCTTGTCGGACTCCTAGCTTCTACCTGACAAATTTTTAGTTCCGATTTTAGCCTCTCACAGTCAATACTTCCACTGGTGAGACCTCAAAACAATTTACAGACTACATTACTAGTATTGCCAATGCAAAGTTCTTACGGCTTCTTTTGAAGTTCAAAATGTTTTTTTTTAATCTTTGTACATGAAACTGAACAAATTTGTGTAGATTACCTATTTACTCATGTGAATTCAGTGCTCCTTTTAAATCAAACTTTTGCGAATTTTGTAGCTATGTTCAGTTTGAATTTATTTTTATTTTTGCCAATGAATTTGATCAACAGTTGGATGGCTTATAAGGACGGGACTACCCCTAGGACCGACTTTTCCGAATATTTAGATGTGTTTCCACAAGAAACGTAGGTACGGCCTTTGGTCTGTGGAATACTAACCCATTTTTTATGGAAGATTCCTGAGTTATAAGTTTGTATCATTTTGTGATAAATCACATCCCTTTTTCTTCTTGTATTTTACAAATTCCCAGCTCGCAAATTTTAAATTCACAATGGAGGTAGAATGAAACAATTGCTAATCCTTTTTAGATTAAAAAATTACTCGACAAAACTTCAAGTTTCATTGTTTTTTTTTCCGGAAAACCTACCTGTTTTGGCCTTGGTACAGTGTAGCACAAAAGTCGCTTCACTATTTGAACATTTATTTCACGACAACTAATGCAGCTCTGAAAATGCGGTACGTAAGAAATGGGAGAAAAAATCTTGAAGTTTTATCTTGTATCAATGATAAAGACTTAAAGCACATTTTGCAATCAAAATATGTGCAATTATCATGTCCAAAAAATGCAGAAATATACCAAGGACCTAATGAAACGCTTCCTAACTCAAGATTTAAAACTGTTTCCACGCAAAATTCAAGTTACGCAGTTGTTAAAGTTCCATACACTGTCAATTAAGAAAAGACTTGGCACGTGCATTTTTATGGCAGACGAATGATCAAACTTTTAGCTCACACCTAATCATGTTTGATGAGGCCCATTTCCGTATCAGTGGACGTATTAATTAACAAAACTGCCGATTCTGGTGTGATGAAAACCCTAGGATNTGGTGTGGCATAACAAGTGCAAAAATCATTGGTCCATACTTCTTCGAGGATGTTGATAGTGAAACCGTGACAGTGAAAGACAAATGGTACGGGAATATTTATTACCACAATTGGAAAATTTAGACACACAGAATTTGTGGTTCCAACAAGATAGAGAAATACCACATAAAGCAAAAGAAACCAAAACAATACTAAGCTGCCTTTCCTGGTTGCTTAAATACACGTTAAGGTGACGTTCCATGGCCACCACGCTCTCCTTAATGAAACCCTGCAAATTTTTTCCAATGGGGATACGCTAAAGAAATGTTTACATCAATATTCCTTATACTTTCCATGTGTTGAAAAGCAACATCATCGAAGAAATAAATAGATTAACTGCAGATATTTCCGGAAAAGTAATGGAAAATACTCTGAGTAAAGTAAGCTTGTGTTTAGATAATGATGGAGAACATTTATAGGATATCATTTTTAAATAAAAATAACTTGAAGATTTTCTCACCATTTCATACGTAGCCTAGTTTTGTAGCTGTCGTGTAACACATGTTCAAAATGGTGAAGTGACTTTTGCGCCACCATGTGTTATGATTGTGCTTTTAGCTTATGTTCGTTCCGTTTCGAGCTCAATACACTAAACACTAAACTTCTGAAGGCATTCGCTGTATCCTCCAGGTTTCCTAGACTCCATAACGTATTCGAATTTTCAAAATCCTTCTTCGGTACTTCTTGTTTTTGGTTCAGCTCATCTGACTCTGCAATCAATCTTTTTTAATTCGTAGCAATTTTTAATAGTCCCCTTGTGCATACATTATGAAAACAAGTATTTCATGTTGTCCTTCCGTTTCGCACCAGTGGACTTATTTCGAAACCCTTGCAATCTGCTGTCCCTCCCGAGCAGAAAAGTGTTGGCTTACTTGTCAGCTTAGAAAATTTCAGTGTTCTGACGTCTGCTAGATCATTCCACTGATCTCAGAATATCAGTCTCTTTTAATTTCAAAATATAAACCGCTTTTAAAGAATATGCAGTCAGCTACCATTTACAAATTTCTTGGTGATCAAATTTAGGTGTTATTTTTTCTTTTTAAAACTACTTCTTGAAGAATGTGATTGTCATTTTTTCTGTTTATTGAGTGTTGGAAATGACCTTAGCGGTCGAATCGTTCAATTTTAAGACCATTTCAGCATCGTAATTTTTCCATGTTCCAATTTTTCTTAAAAAGCGATGCAATTGGTAGTAATTTTCTTAGCTTTTGTTACGATATAAATAACTTTGGTAATTAAATATTTGAAATATTTCAAATGTTCCAAAGTGAAAAATCGAAGAACAACAGCGGTTTGACTGACGTGAGAGTTTAATAAATTCTTAATTGGATCCGTTCTGATCAAAACTATGGGCTGTGAGTTGAATAAAGCCAAATAACATTAGAGGTCAGTCACTAGGGAAACTCTAGGCTTGTGTAGAGATAACAATGGCTGTGGACAATGAAAGCAATTTATACCCTTTATCAAGACTTGTGAAGAGATAATAAGGGCTGGTAGACAATGGAAGCAACTTATACCTTTTTCTACACTTGTGTAGAGATAACAAGGGCTGTAGACAAGGGAAGCAACTTATGCCCTTAGTCTAGACTTGTGTAGAGATAACAAGGGCTGTAAACGAGGGAAGCCACTTGTACCCCTTTACGAGCTAAGTTTTTTTTTTATCTCCCATTGCATGAAAAGTTGGTGTGTGGTGCCAGCCTTTTGGATTCCAACAATCAGCCCTTTTTCCTTCTCAGTTAGGTCACTCACATAAGTTGAATTTAATGCAATATAGGATCTGAATGAAGAAATAAACAGATTTGGTAAATAATGCTACCTAATTGCAAGTAAAGTCAGCATGATTTGGGAAAGGATAAATTTCAAATGAAGGGTTACTGAAAAATTGGAATGCACTCTCTACTATTTTCGTTATTTTGTCCAGCTCGTGTACATATTGAAAATATTTGCGGTTCTCTTTCTACTGAGACGGTTTAACAAAATGTTTCATGAACGCATGTGATCAGTTGACCCTGAGATATTTATGATTAAAAGTTGTCGCGTCTACCGTACGCATGTGATTTATGTAGCGGTTCTGTTGCCAGAATATTATTCAGCGTTGTATGAATGTTGAAAGGAAAGCAATGAAAAGCACAACTTGTAGTTTGTGAGTTAGCCAAAGCAATGACTCTTCAAACGCTACAGGCTGGCGTCTGCTAATACATTAATGATGTCCCACACGTGAAATTCGTCTTGTCAATGAGCATTAAGGTAAAATTCTCGTGAAATTCGTCCTAAAAATATGACCAGTAGTTATTCATGGATTATTCCTAAGTGCTCTCATTACTTAAGATGAAACTAGTTTATGAAGTGCATAGCGTGCTATGATTTTTTGAAATTTTAGCTCGACCGTTCGTACTAACTACTAATGTGATTTTTGAATAAAACTGTTCGTGAGTCTACGTGAAATTCAATTATCATTCATTGTCTAAGTATGCGAGTCAAAATAAAGTACCATTGGAAGACGGACAAAAACGACGCTTCTGGCGCGGCTTGTTAATTTGTGCTGTAAAATTATCGCGGCGAGGGCTGTGCATTTCCTATAACCAACGCTTCACCTCACGGTATTAACTTAGATCTTTTTTTTCCACTTTTCGATCATCTACGAGGAATCATTTCTCATGTTTCTTCATTCAAACGTTTCTGTTATCGAATGAACTCCAGCCCGAAACTTTTGGTGTTCTTTTGGCTTCAAGTAATTCTCTGGAGCCAGGCTATGTAGACGGCTTTATTACATTTCTTATTGATGGAACGTGAGAAAACCAACTACTTCTGGACGTTCACACGACAATATATACCAAACTTTTTTTGAATATCTTTCGAAGATTTGCATAGGTCTTGGTAACGAGCCATTTTACGATTTTTTCCTTGATTTGCGTTTTAAAAATTATCTTCTTCATCGACAGTTCCTGAAATGAATTGTAGATATTTTATTTAGTCTATTTAATTATTACGTTTACTCATGACGCAAGAATTAGAAATGATCGCATTGTTTTCGAACTAACGATTGCGCTACGCACACGTAATACTGTGTCACTTGTTTTCGTTGTCCATTATGAAGCAAAGTTATGGATAATTAATTGACAAGCATACTTCGCTTCTTCAAAAAAATCACCATGCGCGTGAAGTGTGATGTAACGGCGTACGCTGGGATTTTGCTAGACGTTTTTTATGCAAACAAAACCTTTTAGGCTGTTGTTGTCAGGATTGTCCTGTCCGTGAGATCTGATAACGGATGGTGGAGAACAAATCTTGATCGCCATGCCGCTATAAACATCTTTTTACTCAAAAGTGCGCCTGAGTTACACAAATTGACTACTGATATTTTTGTACCTGTTACTCAAACTCACTGCCTCACATCAGCTTCAATGTGCTTAGGAAGCTGCAATGAAACAAAAGCTTAAATCAAAGTTGTGCTGCTAATTCGCGTTGCCGCAGAAAGCTGCTTTTGCAGTATAGTGCTAGCGTAGAATGCTGTCACAGGTAAGAGTTGAGAGTTGTTCCGCAGATCAGTCTTGACACTTCGAATGAAGACAAATTTGGTGTATCATCACGGGACTGAACACAAGTCATTGACTTGAGCAAACATCTGCGAAATTTTGTGAGGCTCTTGATCGGGGTTGGAAGGGTGGCCTTGAAAATGATGTGTTCTACGGCGAACATGATCTCAGAAATGAAATTAAGTCGTGTCTTGGAAACAGGAGTACTCACGTCTCATACCTTGAGAATCTCTCCGGCAACTTTTTATGCCGTGCTTATTCGCAATAAACTTTCGAAGTTCAACGGAGCTTCAATTTATTGCTCCCTTTTAACTATAATTCTTTGAAGAAGCATTTGGCTGGCCAAAAAGTCCGTTTAGCTTTTACATGAAGTTCGATTTCGGGTTTTAAGAGAAGTTTGTGCAAGCTCTACAACATTTGAGCGCAGTTCCCCTGTGCTCAGTTGTATTTGATGCCAAGCAATGGACGCTTTCGATACACTGATACTCTGATGAGCTCATTAGTACTCATTAGGCTTGTGTTGAGATGCTGAACACTTGACTATATCATCGCTACGTTCATTATCTAATAACATCGGATATGACAGTTCTGAATCGATTACGCCTCGCAGCACAGCCCTGCGTCACCGGCCACCTGCCCGACGCAACTTGGGTTTTCCTTCCCTGAGCGCGACTTACAAAGAGCGCCGCCGCGTCTGATGCCGAGATCAACAGCGGTCGTCAATTTGCTGTCTGCCTCCCGCTTCTTCGTTTTATTTGATGTAGTCGCCTGCGACAAGAAATATTGGGCAAGCTATGCTTCTTTCATTAGTCGGGTTCTTACGGCCGTCTGATAAGGAGCTGAGTCATTCTAATCATTTAGGATATGAACTGCGCCTTACTTATTGCCGTGCTCCGAATGTTATTTTAAGTATTGTAAACATGGCGTCATTCCTTTCGCATTTCATATCCTTACACATGCCCCACTAATACAACTGTGTGTCCTTAGTGTTTTGTCGCGTAGTTTCAGTGTATGTGGTGGGAGGGAACTCAGTCTTGGTATTTTTTTTCAATAAAATTTCATGCTGCTACCTAAAGGATATAAGTAGAAATTCTACTAGCGATGACAAGTTAAATTTTCATATACAATTATTTGTATACTACCCTCGTTGTTGCGGAAGAACACCCGTTACTTTGTTGTTGTACAATTCCGTGATAGTATTATTGTTGTTTATTAAACCGTAAAATAATCCCTCCATTGTTTAGTATAGAAGTCTTTAACGATTATTGAATAAAAGAAGTGATTTTAATTTTATCATTGCTCACATTAAATAAAATAACTAAGATTGAGTTGTCTGTAGAATAAATCATGGTCTGTGGCAGAAAGCAATGATCCGTTCGGGCTTGCGCAGGCGCAAAGGTATGTGTTGGTCTCTCGAGATATTTACGTTTTGGTGAGATGAACAAAGTTGAAGCGAACAAGACAACGTTTAAGCGAGTAGTAAAACGTGTAATTGAGGAGGACGATGTTTAATCGAATATTACAACGCTTAAGCTAGCACAACTATGTTCAATCGAACGAAACAACGTTTAAGCGAAAGAAACTTTCAGTATATAAACAGGAGGACGGCTAAGCGAGCAGAGCAACGATTAAGCGAGCACTGAAGCGTTTTAGCAAACAATACAATCCTTAAGCTAGCTGGGATACGTTCAAACGAGTAATGAAACGTATAAGTGAGCAGGGCAGCGTTTGAGCGAACAGAACAACATTTAAGGGAACAAGACAACGGTTAAATGGAGAGAACAACACTCAAGTGAGTATTAGTACGTTTAAGGAAGCAGCAGAGCGTTTTGGCGAGCACTAAAACGCTACAGCGAATAGTCCATTGTTTAAGCGAGCAGGACAACGTCGCTTATGGTACCTGTGTGACGATGCTTTAATAACAATGTGAGAAAAGTTCTCAAGTATTGTTCTTTCTTCTGTTCTATTGTTCTCTTCTTTCTGCTCTTTCTGGGATATCAGTCTTTTCGTTACAGATTGAATCTATAACACTTTTCGTTGGCAGAGTGCATAGCAGGCTCATTCGTGAAAGTTTGTTCATAAATAGGGCACGGGAAATAGAGCAGTTCATGAGCATTCATATCATGAATCGGTAAATAGCGAGTACTGTTGTTGGGAGTGAGCAAATTGGAATAATCCCGTTCCAGGATTTTGAAAAGAGCTTTATTCCGTTATCCGTGTTCAAATTTAGTAGTATTACTCGGGATTTGTTTGCTCAAGTGTGAGCGTTTCTTCTGTTATGCAACAACTTCGTGTTTTATGTGGTCATTGCAGATTCAAATTTATGCTAGTGTATGTATTAGTATTACCTACGGTTATGTAGTGCAATATTTACCTGAATTCCTTCATTGTATTGTCCTCTATTTATGGTATATGATTTCTGGTATAAATATAGGAAATCCCCGGGTGAGGTGTGACTTCCTGTTCTTCGTTCTCGGACATGTTCTACTTTTTATAGTTATTATTCCAAGAATCTAATGGAATCCACTCTAACCCTTTCCTCTCAGTGCTTAAAAGAACTTAGTTGTCTCCAAATGCCACGGAACCCTCAATTACGAGTACGTTGATCGATGATCGTGCCTTTGTAGGAGTTCACGTCGTGTGTCTGGAACCAAGCGAAGTCTGCATCGAGGACTCTTAATGCAAACTTCACGGCTCTGTTGTAGTGGACAAACTTGTAACAGCCTTGCACTGGCAGGTTGTCGCAACTGCCCCTTAGAAACATAACCCTATGGCTTTCTTTTTCTAATTTTGTTAGATTTGAAAATGTGGCAACGAAGGAAGTTCGAGAGTCAATTGTAGGCCTCCACCATGAATTGCTCGCCACGACCTGGTTCAGTACATGCGGGTGTTTACGTTTCCATGGGGGAAAAATAACACAAATATCACATTTGTTGTCTAACTATGAACAGAGTTTGTGTACCTCTTCAATAATATGAACCTAATTGCTGTATCTTCGATTAGTTCTGGAATGAAGCGTTTTGATTCGTAGCACGCATACCGTTGTGTAAGATATATCCTGCGACATTTGGTGCATTTCTTTGGTACGAACAAGCTGTTCAAGTGCGAAGATTCTCAACTCTTCACTGCGTATTACGTCCCTGATCGTTTGTGGACTTGAACAGGAATATCTTGAGTATGTCGCACTACCCAAATTGCTACCCGTAACATACAGAGGCTTGCTTTTGCCGACAATCAATTGTTCTCGTGCCGTCTGGGATGTTTTCTGATCCTTACGTAAAAATTCTGTCTTTCTGACAATTGAAACGGTCCTCAACTGCGACCCCACAGGCATGAATGCCATCCTTGGGTCGTTATGAAGTCTGTGGCTGTCAGAGCCTTTTGGCTGAAGATTCATTATTTCGAAATAGCTTGAGGTCATTTCTTACGGTTGTTTTCATAGTTGTTTCACTCACATTCATCTGATTTGCCATTTTTTTCATTCAGCAGTCTCAGTTTCTGCTCGGTCCTCGGATGCCTTTGATGACCTGTGTGAGACAGAACATGGTGTGTAACTTATTCTGATTTGCGAGTATACAAATTTAAAACAACCACAGTCGAATTTTGCCACTTCCATGAAGTGAACAATAACAGGATTTGACTTTGAACCTAATCTCAATGAACCTAATTTTTGTTTATTCTTGGTCATTGTTGCTCAGGTTTGATAAGTTTTTAAATATCAAGTTATTTAAGAAATTAATCTGAAATAATTAGAAGGTTAGAAGAAACTTTTTATCGTTTTGAGCTATTTCAATGAGCTAAATATTATTTTAAATACATAATTTTTTTATTAAAAGCAAGTACAAGGACATTCTGTGCACCCCGTACAACTTGGGGTCTAGGTAAGAAATTCGTACCCCGAGCTCAGTATAAGTTCTGCGGACATGGCCGCTTGGCTATTATGCCAATGAGGGTCAATGACCAAACCAATTTTTGTTGAGTTTATAGACTGGGCTCGCACGCGTTTCTCGGACGACTCTGTACGAACCGCTAGTTTTTCCAGAAATGTAACAATTTCAGTACTTTCATTTCTGTAAATGTAACTTGCCAGGTCATTTAACCATGTTGTGTGAGAAAACCATACATATAAATTACAGTATGTATAAGGAAGATAACATGCAATGTTAAGTTTACTTAACTGAAGTCAAATCGAATAATACGCTAGACTCTCATTTTAATGCTAATGAATTCGAAAACGAGATAATAGAAGAAATCATACCAATCTCTGATCAGATAAATTTACAACGCGGCTTTAAGAATTAGGTCGTCAACGTTACCCTCTCGTTGAATATATTGAATAATTAAGCTCGAGATACCTTAGTCAGACGCTGCATGCTGTATAGTACGAGTCACAGGGCTTTCTGAAGAATGTCATAAACAAGCCTTGTTGGTCCGTCGTACTGTCCCCTTGAAAGGCGGTATACATGAATGCACTCTCCCATCACGGTTTCGCTGACTTGATTGAGTTCTAAATGTTTATCAACTTGGTACGTTGTGGACAGTAGTGTAACTTTCAAGCTGTAAAATTTGTAATTGGAGAATTGAGAATTTTCTCTTAAAATCAAGTACATCAAGTACAAGTTTTTTTTGTATCTGTGCGGAACCTCAAACTAGTTCATAATTCAATGGATGATTTGCGATGACTGCCAGATTTACGAATAGTGCCATGAGGAGCAATGATATGTTGCATGTATACTCGAACGAGCACTGGTGTTTATGCTGGAAGTGGACGTTGCACTATGGGAGTGAAAACCTTTATTAGTTGTGAAATCCATCAGGTTAGTTTAGGCCTTCATTTTGTACTGGGAGTAAACTGTAGATTCGGACAAATAGAGCTCCTATTCCGTTTTTTGTACGTGGGGGAATAAAACGTACCACGAATATGGTCTGAATGAAACTTGTTAGTTTATAGATTTACAATAAATTCTCTTACATTGTGAGCCCTTATCGCCTATGTCCAGCTGGATGCACTTTCTGAAGGAGTGACAGGCGTTCACTGCACGACCCTGCTTAAGTGATCGAAATCTTCGGTTGATGGCCGACTTCAGGGATTAGATAGCGTTGTGAAGTTACTCATTAGACGCCTTCTCAACCTATCCGTACAGCCAATAATTGCTAGGATTGAAGTCTGGTGAGCTAGACGGACAAACATCTTGAGCTACAAAGAGAGGTAATTTTTCGTTGAGGAAGTTCTGGACAATTTTAGTTCCCAAGAGCGGGCGCTCAGTCTTGAAGCACATAATTTGCTTTGGATCGTAGTACTTCCTAATCCAGGGTAACACGATTGTCTCCAGAATTTTTATATATTTAGGAGCGCTAATTTTAAGCCCTGTTCCGACGAAATAAGTGGGCATGATTTTACCATCGCTTGTAACACATGCGACCATCATGACGTCGGAGGCCGATTTTTTTTACTCTCCATGACGGGGGGAGATTCAGATGAGTCCAAGGCAATTTTCCTCCAGTTTCTGCTATCTGCGACCTCATCGACTACGAATTGCTTTTCATCCACAGAAAAGGGAACTACTCCCCATGTCTCTTCAAATGGTTCATATCAGAATATAAATTTTGCTGAATATTTTCTAACTTCAGTAGAAATTAAATTACGAGCCAGACTCACAGTATTTCAGACATAAATATTGTTAAAATGTGACGTTAAATTGGGTATATTATATTACACATGAATTCTTATTACGAATATTGTGAAAATTGTAACTTATAATATAGGCTTTCTAGTCAATGACGATGAATGGGGCTTCGTGACAGAAACGAAGAGCTTTTTTCTTTCCAATTGGCTGCCGAACGTGAGGCCAGGATATTTCGACGTCTCATGCAGTAAGACTACTTTTTGAGATCAATCCTGGCAGACGTGTGAGTCACAGATAATACCTGGGAATAGAATTGATTTTTACTATAGTTCCACTTTACAGTTTACACCCTGTATGTGTGCATGTGTGGTAGAATGTTCTAAACTTCTGGAATGCATTGTTAGTTAAAATTTTCCCCCAAACATTCTACGGAATGTTCTGTGTGCTAAAGGATTGAAAATTTTGAGAAAGTTGTCACAATATTAATGACAGTTGAGTCGAAATTTTCCGTGTTGAAAGACATGCGTATAGAAGACAAGTAAAATAGTCATTTTTTGTTCTCCCATGAAAATTTCTTTAGTCATTGACGATGGCTCGTAAAAGGTGAAAACTACGATGAAAAATCATTTGATACGTGATTTATTCTGTGTTGTATAATTGAATCGAAAAACTCAATTAACTAGAACAGAAACCAACTAATATTACTTCATTCGAAATAAAAACAAATGTTTAACATGCAGCATACTTGCAAATATAAGTACACCACTCAAAATGCACTAAAAAACTCTTCGATAGTTGTGCGATTGTGAAGAGCAACCATCATTGGCATCGGATTGTTTAATATTGACATTGTATTTATGAACATCTATTTTTCTTCAATAGTTATGATTTTGCGCAAACTTATTGGTAACTTTGTCTTACACTTCGCCTTCGCTTCTCAGGAGTTTGTGTCTGGAAAAGGAAATAATGCGCATGACTTATCAAGGCTGACTTAGCAAGGACTACGGGGCTCTATAATAGAAAATAAATCAATTTTGTAAACCTTAAAGAGTCTTTTTTGTAAATGGAGGCCAGTGCCTTAACATTTTCGACCCGTTACTTGAATATCAAATTTTTTAGCTGATATTACGCAGAAGTTAATGGCGCCTGGTGGTCACTTGTGCGGTGAATATAATTTTAATTTTTAGTAATTTTGACTTGCCATAGTACTGAGACACGAATTTTTGTGTTCTTTAGATGAATGAATGGTTATTACAGATACCGACAAGCCAGAACTACTACCTTAAGTTTGACACGTAAAAATTAGCTTGGCTGTTCAGATGCCGTTAGGACCGACAGGGTTGAAGGCTGCTCAAATTATGACTCATGGGACACTACCATAGGTGTGAGAAGTGCTGTGCCTAGGTACTGTTATGATAGATTCCATAACAATTAGAAAGTGGAAATTTTGACGTTTTTTCAATAGTCTCTTACTGATATAATCCCTGTGGGACAGCGGAAGTAAATTTTGTTTTGTCCTAAATTGAGTTTCAAGAGGTCCTCAGGGGCCTTTTATTGCGGGCTCCATGGCGCACTGGCTAGCGTGATTGCCTCGCAGCTGGGAAGTTAGCGTTCGACTCCCGGCCTAGGCACTGATTTTCACTTATCGGAGTACGTCACTTGGAAAAGGAAACTTAAACCTCAAATCTCTTACGCGTCAGTAGTTGTAAAGCATCAAAAACCCAACGTGAAAACGTGGTGGAATTAATAAAGGTACTTCTACAAAATCAAGTACATATACATTTAATGAGTTTAATTGACATATGTATAGTTTATTCTGCATATTACTGCGAATGAGTGCCGTTGAGGTCTCCTACTATTTACCCTATAGGCACTGTGAGAATTCACCTCTTTTTTCTAGTCATTAGAATCGAAGATTAAAATATGAAACCTAATTATCATAATTAAGAGAAATTAGGAAATGCAGCAGAATATTGCTGAATATTTTATGTTGTGCGCCTCCTTGTTTGATGGATATTTCATTAGATTAATTAGTGAAGCACCGATTTTCCTTCGGCATAATCGT